>JABUQX010065632.1:2500-40000 GCA_015478945.1 Trachelipus rathkii | reverse complement strand
AATCTCTTTAAGACACTTAACTTTTCTATCTCTTTCGACGGTTCTCTCGTCTCCTCCTGTTGACAATATAAACATCCTTGGCCTTAACATAAAAAAAATGTTTTGAAAACCTCAAATCACAGTGGTTGCTAGGGCGGCCTCTAAGAAACTGGGAGTTCTGTTTAGGCTGCAAGACTTTTTTTCCTCTTCTCAGTTACTCCACCTATACAAGGGATCATTCATCCACCCTATACTATACTGCTCTCATATCTGGGGTGGGGGAGGGGGGCTCTGGTTTCATCCAGCTTTTGGATAGGGTCGAGTCAAAGGCCAAAAGACTTATAAACTGTCCTGTACTTTCTAGTTTACTTGACCCTTTATATTTGCGGCGCGATGTTGGTGCTTTATCCCTTTTCTATAGATACTGTAAGAGGCAAGTGCTCAGGGAACTATCCACTCATATACCACCACCTTTACAGACGCCCTTAGCACAAAGGGGTTCTGTGTCTTTTATGAGTTTTGTGTTGATGTTAGTAACTCCAGACTGGTTCGCGCGGTGCTTCTTTCTTTCCAGCCTCTGTTCTGTGGAATTTTCTTCCAACTTTTGAGTTTCCTACTGAATCTCCCTCACTTTAAAGCCTGCGTCTGTGCTCATCTGCGTAATTTGCGTTAGATGAATTTGATTTTTGAGGCGTTCAACACCCACTCCTTGAATAGGGTTCTGCCGTGAGCAGCGGTGACAACTGTAAAAAATAAATAAGTAAGGTTCTAACAGGGGATACTAAAGCTAGCTGAAACCCCACAAGAATGGCACCTCCGACGGTGAACCACTTCTAGAATGCATTAAAATAACATAACCGAGGAGCTTGCTCGCTTGACAAAAAAAAAAAAAAAAGATTCACAGAAGTGGAAGCCGCCTTATCAGCAACCCCTGGCAACAGCACTGATAGTGACGATGGTGGCTTTTCAGCAAATAAACCTACTGAAGATGAGGATTTGGATATGTTAGACTTTGATAAGTTCATGGCCGAAATTGCATTCACCTTCAAAGGAATCACACCAGGGAACCTCATCGTAAAAACTGAAGAGACAGTCATCAAGGAGCAAAGATAATTCAAATTTGCAGTCTGTGAAAGAGGAGATGAGGCTCTACGAAACCATGAGATGCTGCCTACAGAAGAGAATCCTTTCATGCGGTGGCATGAAAATGGGCCAAGGTTTTCATTATTATCAGTGCTTGCAGGCAAATAATTATCAGCACCTCCTTCATCAGTCGAGAGAGAGCGTATTTATAGTGTAGGTTAGGTAGGAATGTAAACACCCCAAAAAGGAACAGTCTCTCGCCAGATACTAGTGAAAGCTTAATGTTTTTGCATCACAATTTGTGAATTTTTGAATTTGAGTATTGAATGATATCTATCTTAACCTTATTTTTACTATGTCATGTTTGAGTTTTTTTATTTTAACTTTTCGGCTGATTAATTGAGGTCTCTTCTTTCATTATTTTTATTCTTTATATTGTAGCTAGTTAAAGAATCTTCTTGTAAATTGTAATCATGTTAAAACATAAAAGCTAGTAGCTAAACTTTGTTAATACTTACTTGAAAATGGAAATGAAATATTTTTTAAATAAACACAAACATAAAAAAGTTATTAATATTATATTTGCAATTATTATTCCTTAAATTTATAAAATAAATATACTTAGGCACAACCAAATATGAAATATAAATGACTAAGTATTGTTTGTACAGGGAATGCAATCTTGAGTTGCCTAGCAGTGCACAAATGTTCTTTCTTATTACTGTGTATTTATTATATTAATTAAAGTATCGGTATCGGTATCGGTATCGGCACCTAAAAAATAGAGTATCGGTATCGGTATCGGCCTCTTTTCTGGTATCGGTACATCCCTATATATATATATATATATATATATATATATATATATATATATATATATATATATATATATATATATATATATATATAACTATATATATATATATATAATATATATATATATATATATATATATATATATATATGGTGAATGTTGGGTTAAAACCACAAAATCTCAAGAAATATTTGTTACGTTTTTTTGGTACTTTATTAAATTTTATCCAGTTTAATAATATTTATTTTTTAAGTTAAGTCACTTCACACTATCTTAAGTATATATATATATATATATATATATATATATATATATATATATATATATATATATATATATATATATATATATATATATATATATATATATATATATATATATATATATATATATATATATATATATATATATATATATATATATATATATATATATATTCTTTTTTTTCTTTCTTTCTTTATCTACCTTTTTTCCCAAGATTGAGAGTAAGGTGCGCTACAAGCATCGGAAAAGAAAAGCAGTAGGAGAATATGACAAATGTCGAAAAGAAAGCCCCACCCTTACCGCCCCCTCTGTTTGCACCATTATTAATTAGAAAACTCGTCACAGACAGAAAATCCACCCTAGAGCTTCATGGGACCGCGACGGACCTCACTATGGTAAATGGTCAATGTAAGGGTTCATCCCTTGGCCAGGTGGGCCACAACCATGCCCCCATACAAAACCCCGCCATTCTCTCCTATCATGCACCTTTATTCTCGCCTCTGCCAAACTCACCGACTCTATCCACTTTCTCTTCGGTCTCCCAGCCGGTCGGTTCCCAACACACTCACCACTATACATCCGCTTAACCAACCGACTATCATTCATCCTTTCCACTTGACCAAACCATCTCAACATACTTTCATTTATTCTCTCATTTACCCCTTTCTTCACACCACACAACTCTGTAATACGTTCATTCCTCATTTTATTAATTCTTCTCACACCTAACACGCCCTAAGATTGGTCCATCTGAACACATTGAACTTTGATCTATACTTCTTATTCCAGACCATAGTCTCACTACTATACAATAACACAGGTAACAACATACCCTCATGTAAGACTCTAGCGCACTCAAGACTTAGTCCCTTTACATTCACCAACGATTTAATTGCACCAGCCACCTTCCTGCCATTCACAACTTTCCTACTACACTCTGCATCATCCGTTCCCTTCTCATCCAACACATACCCTAAATATTTAAACTCAGACACTTGTCTCCAGCTGCTCACCATCTAACATAACTTCACACTGAGGACTGTCCTCACTCACAACCATAACCTTACCCTTATCTACGTTTACTTTCAAACCCCTCCTTTTACATACCCTGCCAAATCTCTCTACCAATCCTCTCAAACTCTCTTTAGATTCGCCACACAGAACCAAATCATCCGCATATAATAGGTAGGGCACCCTCCACTCATCTCCATTCCATCATTCTAACACCATTTCCTGCCATCCCCACCTCGAATTCTTTCATAACCCCCATCCATATACAAATTGAATAACCAAGGAGACATAACACAACCCTGTCTCACTCCGCTATTAATCTTAAACCAATCACCATTGACACCATTTATTCTTACACACGCTTCACTATCGTCATACATACTTTTGATTCCATTCAGAAGCCTACCACCAATACCATATATCACTAATACCTGCCATTAACTCTATCATACGCCTGTTGTAAATCCATAAAACCTAAATATAATTTATTCTTCTCCCTCATTTTCTCAATCATTTGTTTCAATGTAAAGATTTGATCCACACATCCTCTACCACTCCTAAACGCACCTTGTTCTTCACCAATCAGTCCTTCAGTCACTCGACGCACTCTTTCGACCAAAATACCAGCATATACCTTCCCTACAACACTCAATAAACTTATTCCCCTATAATTTCTACAGTTCCCCTTTTCTCCCTTACCCTTATATAAGGGTACTATTACCGCTCTCTCCAATCCCACTTGAACTATACCCTCCATATAAACCAGCATTACTGCTTCAAATCAATCAATCACCATCTCGCCTCCGCTCTTGATCATTTCACTAGTAATTTCATCTATACCTGCAGATTTACCATTCTTCAACTTTCTCCCTCTACCCATTACCTCCTCCTTACTAATAACCTCATCCCCAAAATACCTATTCCTTCTTGCACCATCAAAATCACACACATTCACTAACACCTCATCATTACTGTTAATATTGTGCAGATTTTCGAAGTGTTCTTTCCACACTCCCTCACATCCATTTCATCAGTTACAAAAGCACCATCCCTATTCATTATTCTAGGCAGATTCCCCTTATTCTCATTCTTAACCTTTCGCGCTTCCTTCCAGAAGAGCTTCCTATTCCCTTCTAAATCTGTTCATTTACCTCTTGTTTTCTCCTACGTATGCACCTTTTAGTATTTCTTTTTTCCTCCTTATATAATTCCAAGCATCTTTCTTTTGAAACTTCATCATTTGCTTTTAGTACATTCAACCACGCTTCTTTTTTACCTTTAACCGCTTTCATCACCTCTTCATTTCACCATTCGCTGTTAACATTCTTACTTCCTACTTTAGCACATCCACACACTTCCTTTGCACTACTAACAATTGCTTCCTTCATTTGCCCCCAGATTTGTTCAGTATCAACTTGTTCACATTCAACCGATTTACTAGCGAGCGCCCTTACATACTTATCCTTATTGTCTTTTCTCACTCTTAATTTTATCTACTTCCTTTCGTATCACCTTCCTCTCCATCCAAGCCCCCACTAACTTAATTTTACATAGAACAACATAATGATCCGATAATCCCATTCCTAAACCCCTCACTGATTTAACATCCAACACATACTTCAACATCTCCTTCTTCACCAACACAAAATCAATCATACTTTTCACTTCGATACCATCTCTACCTACACTAACTCTAGTATACTTATGGATACTCTTGTATTTAAAGAAAGTATTACTTACACACATACCTCTCTCTTCACAGAAATCAATCACCTTCCTACCATTCTCATTTTCTCCCGCCACCCCAAACCACCTGTTATACCATCCCTTTTTTGATCACCTATCCAACCATTCAGGTCCCCCAACACTATCAATCTGAAGCTCCTACTCACCCCATCCAGAGCATCATTCAGATTATCCCCAAAAATCGTACTCTCTTCAACGTTTCCCTCAGATGGACCATACGTCACAACCACACATACCTTGACCTTTTCAAACTTAAATTTAACCATTAGAATTCTAGGACTCACACACACAAAGTCTACTATAGCTTTGTACTGCCACAGGTCACTCATCAAATTGCAACTCCTTCTCTCCCCTCTCTCATTCATTTCCACCAGCACACACACATTTCACACCCCACCACACTTATTTTCACCGTTTCCTTTCATCTTTGTTTCAGTCACAGCGAGCAAATCAAATTTGCCCTTTCTAAATACATCCATCACCTCTCTCCTCTTCTCCTCAACATTTATTCCTCTGACATTCCATGTACCCATACGATTCATACAATTTCGCCGAAAATTTAGAAGGCCGTTTACGGCGATCACGACCATCTCCGAGGCGTGCATCAGCATTCCTAGCAAGAGATAGGTGGTAGTGGGCAGCCAACCCAACTACCACCGTTCCTTAGTCGCCTTCTACGACACGCAGGACATACGATGTGGGCAATTCTTTCTTCCCCACACATAGGGATATATGTAGGGATGTCTGTAAGGTGTTGTCTAGAAGAGGGTGTGTACTTTAATCAATTATGTGTATATGATATGTGGGTAAATGGTGGTCAGTAATATGTTGCCTGGAGGATGAGTGTGTAAAGAATATGAACGCAAAAGAGAAAAGTGCACCATTAAAAAATGGGAGGTAATTTCAACACTTCAATATATATACAATTTTTCAATATATAATTTTCAATATGTAATTTCAATATATATATATATATATATATATATATATATATATATATATATATATATATATAAATATATATATATATATATATATATATATATATATATATATATATATATATATATATATATATATATATAGTATGTAAATATATTAAAAATAAAAAATATAAAAAGAATAAAAAACATAATATTTATATATAATATAATATATATATATAATATATATATATAATATATATATATATATATATATATATATATATATATATATATATATATATATATATATATATATATATATATATATAAAAATATATATTAAACAAAAAAACTCCCTCCGAAAACTCAATCCATACACCCTACACATTTCTAACCAAATAACAAACCTAAACACCCAAATCTCCAACCTCATAACCACCAACACTACCAATAAGTTTTCAGAATACTTACAACATAACATCTCACGCTTAGACAATAAGAAAACCTGGCAAGTCATTAAAAAATTAAACAACTCTCAAAACAACCCCCCACAATCCCACGAATCCCCATCTTTACCCAATAACTCCCTCCCTTCCCCAAAACAACAATCAGACAGTCTTGCTAAACATTATGCCAACATCTCTCGAAAACCAACCCACCCCGATAACAGGAAAATAAAAAAACAACTCAGAAAACTCCAATTAGACCACACCCTCCTACCCCCATTCACAACCAACATGACAATAGAAGCCATTAAAACCCTCAAAAATTCAACAGCGACAGGTCCAGACTCAATATCCAACCTACACTTAAAACACCTTGGAGAAAAAACAATTCTCCTAATCACAGAAATCTTTAACAAATCATGGCAGCTTAACTACATACCCCCAATCTGGAAGCAAGCATTCATAATTCCAAAACTCAAACCAAAAAAAGACCCTAACTCCCCCTCCTCCTACCGCCCAATCTCTCTGCTTTGCTCCATTAGTAAACTGCTAGAGAAATTAATACTAAACAAAATTTCCCACCCCATTACTCTCCCAGATTTCCAACACGGATTCAAAAGCAACCACTCCACAACTACAGCCCTCACCTCCCTCACACAACACATCATTAATGGTTTCAACCAATCCCCTTCCCATAGATCTATACTCACTGCAATAGACATAAATAAAGCATTCGATACCGTCCCCACACACATCCTTATTCAAAAAATCCTCCACTCCCCCCTAGAAAATAATGACAAAAAATGGCTCTCCAATTTCCTCACCAACCGTTTCGCTAAGGTCTTATACAAAAACAACCTCTCCCATTCAATCAAATTACAAAATGGCGTCCCACAGGGCGCCATTCTCTCTCCATTTTTGTTCAACTTTTTCACAGCAGATTTACCTACCCCAACCCACCAATCCACCAAACTAATTACTTACGCAGACGACATCAGTCTTATTTCCCAACACCCAGACGTAAACATAGCCACACAACATACCCAAGAATATTTACATCTATTAGAAAATTGGTTAAGCTCCAACAGAATGACAGCATCCCCCTTAAATCCTCCATCACCCTTTTAACCACTGACCGTCACCAATCCTCCCTCCATCCTATAATCACCCTGAACAACAACCCCCTTCCATTAAACAAAACCCCAAAAATACTAGGACTTACCTATGACACACACACATGACGTTTTCCCCCACATCGACCAAATCACTTCCTCAACCCAACGAAAACTAAACACCCTCCGAACCCTCTCTCAACACAACTTCAGCGACAGGAAACACACACTCACCACTACTTATAAACAACTCTAAACTATGCCTCACCAGCATGGTTCCCAGCACTCTCAAAATCGAACACAAATAAATTACAAATTTCTCAAAATACAGCCCTCAGAATTATCACAGGCTGCACAAAAACCACCCCAATCCAACATTTACACGATGAAACTTCCATCCTCCCCATCTCCACACACTTGGAGATGGTGGGGACTCAATTCTATCAGAAAACACGTAATCCATACCCCCCTTTACCAAATTCTCTCCAACCCCCCCGACAAAGACTAAAATCCCCCCTTCTTCACCAGCTCAATTCTATTACAACACATACAACATAATTCCTCCTCCCCCTCCCAATAGGTCATGGATTACACATATCCATACACATCTAACCAACACATACCTGCTAAACCGCCCAAATAACAATTTACTAAACACCCCCGCCCCAAAACTCTCCCCTAGAGAAGAAACGCTGTCCAGAAGAGGCCAAATCGACCTCGCTCGGAGCAGATCAGGTCACCACCCGGGGCTCGTGCATTATAAATACAGATTCAAACTAGACAACGTCACCTCCCCCACTTGCACTAGATGTCACAATGCCCAAGACACAATAGAGCACCTCCTTCTGAGGTGCCCTGCTCTCGACGCCCCCCGCGCCGATTTCTCTATAACTTCTTTCCTTGACCTGTGGAACCACCCAGAGGCGGCAACCCGGCTTCCTGGGCTTGGTGTGGCCTCCAATACTATTGAAAAGGGAACTTAAATGGGCAAATATATGTATGTATATATATATAATAAATATAATATATATATAATAATAATAATAATATATATATATATATAATATATATATATATATATATATAATATATAATATATAATAATAATAATAATAATAATAAATAGAGCTTCACAGCAATATCATAATCTATATATATATATAATATCAAGTATCAATAATAATAATATATATAATAATATATATATATATATAATATAATATATATATATAATAATAATAATATATATATAATATATAATATATATATATAATAATATATAATAATATATATAATAATATAACATAATATATATATATATATATATTTATGTATATATATATATATATATATATATATATATATATAACTCTATATCAAACATATATAATAATAATAATAATATATGTATATATATGTAATAATAATGTATATATATATATATGTATATATGTATGTATGTATGTGTATCTTCTTCAACAACATCCAACAGCTAATATCAACTACTATATATATATGCTTTAACTGTAATATATAGGCTCTATATATATATATATATAATAATACTGCTATGTAATATATATATATATGTATATATATATATATAATATATAATAATAATAATATAATATATATAATAATATATATATAATAATAATATATATATATGTAATATATATAATATATATAATATATATATATATATATATATATATATAATATATGGAGATATATATATAATAATAATAATAATAATATATATATAATAATATATAATATATATATATATATATATATATATAACATAATAATATAATATAACAATAACATGTATGTATCTCCGTGTATATCAAAGCAACAAATAACACCTTTAATAGTAATATAATAATATATATATAATATATATATATATATATATTCTTTCAACCACCCGGTTTTCGTGTGTATATATATATGAGTTCACGTTTGGCTCAGTGGGTTAAGGCGAGCTTTTTGGCTCACCTTAAGAACAGGATTCCCTCTCAGTATGGGTTCGAGTTCTAGTTCGGCCACGTGAACGGACACAAAAAATTGTCGTTAGTAGGAGATTTTCTGCAATATTTACGTATTGCAGTTTACGGCATAGTGTATTACACTAATCTCAATACACACACATCACAACCATAGCCAACACATACAACAGAACAGTCTATTCACAAACAAATCACTCTTCTCATGCTTCTCGCATTGGAAAAGCCGCGTACTAGGATGCGAACCCACGCCTTACGGTGGCAAGCATTCCGACTACGTCGCGCTGAAGCAGGGCTTGCTATCGAGCCTAAATATTCCTGCACCTTCCACTTGGTCAGAAACCATACAAATACTTTCCCTGACCAATTACCTCAGGATTAAGAGGCTATGTGGTAATAATAAATAAATAAAAAAATAAAAAATATATATATATATATATATATATATATATATATATATATATATATATATATATATATATATATATATATATATATATATATATATATATATATATATATATATATATATATATAATTTGTTGTTTTTTTTATGATTTTGGGAATATATATATATATATATATATATATATATATATATATATATATATATATATATATATATAACTATATATATATATATATATATATAATAGCATATATATATATATATATATATATATATATATATATATATATATATATATATATATATATATTACTTCCTATATTTTTATTTACACAAATATATATATATATATATATATATATATATATATATCTCTCTATATATATATATATATATATATATATATATATACTATATATATATATATATATATACTAATGACATCTTATTATAATTATTATGCTTAATAACATTAATTATTTATTCAAGAGAAATTATTCTTGAAAACGTGAAAGTTTTTTATAGTTTTAGATACAGTTCTCTAGATTGGATTCTGCGTTTTCTGCATGCTCTTTATATATATATATATATATATATATATATATATATATATATATATATATATATATATATATATATATATATATATATATATATATATATATATACTATATATATATATATATATATATATATATATATATATATATATATATATATATATATATATATATATATATATATATATATATATATATATATATATATATATATATATATTTTTTTATAATATATATATATATTTCGCGTGATTTGTCGAATCTAAAAAAATCAAAATGATATAAGCTGCGTTTCCAGAAGCCCGAGTGCAGCCCGTGTGCAAAATCGACTCGGAAACGCTTCGAATTGAAAAAAAAATTACATTAACCAATCAGAGAACAGGAAATTTGAGTACCTGGAAACGGCCAAGCGCGCCCGTCGGATCAGCTGACAATTGTAAACAATACTCTTATACTTATATGTATCTATTTTATGAAATGATACGATATATTAGTATCCTTAATATAAAAGTTAACTAAAATATTAAAAAAACTTTTGGCATCTATGTTTTGTAAAGAAATTTGTTTGTAAACAAAGTATCCTTCCGCAGCCCGCCCGTTTATTAATTCCCGAAATCGAGGATTTAACAACGGGCGCCTGACTGTGACGTTTACGTGACGTAGAAGTGCGCAAACGGGCTCTGGAAACGATGCATGTGCGCCTGTGTGCCCGCCCGGGCTGCAGTCGGGCTTCTGGAAAAGCAGCTATAATTTATCTGAAATTTGGTGGTGACACGTTTCATAATTTTTTATTAAAAATTCTGGACAATTAGCCTATATCCAATGGAGACAAAAGCTGCGTTTCCAGAAGCCCGACTGCAGCCCGGACGGGCACTCAGGCGCACATGCATCGTTTTCAGAGCCCGTTTGCGCACTTCTACGTCATGTAAACGTCACAGTCAGGCGCCCGTTGTTAAATTCTCGATTTCGGGAATTAGTAAACGGGCGGGCTGCGGAAGGATACTTTGTTTACAAACAAATTTCTTTACAAAACATGTGTCGGAAATGGTTTGCCAAAAGATTTTTAATATTTTAGTTAACTTTTATGCTAAGGGTACTAATATATCGTATCATTTCATAAATTATATACATATAAGTACAAGAGTATATTATTTTAATAGCTAGTGATATTTTAATAGCAGATTTCAGTACGTACATTTATTAGGCCACACCCACTTATTATTTTGTAAGGAGTATGGCCGATAATGACAGGCCTAAATTGAATGGATCCCGTTTAATTTTTTTAATATATATATATATATATATATATATATATATATATATATATATATATATAAATTATATATATATATATATAAATATATATATTTTTATATATTTTTTATATATATATATATATATATATATATATATATATATATATATATATATATATATATATATATATATATATATATAAGTATATATATATATATATATATATATATATATATAAACTACAACGGCAACCGGGAAAAGGAATACATTGCTGGAATCCTGGAAAAATTTTACCAAGGAAACTGTAAAAAAAAAAAAAATCATATCTCGAAAACTACAAAAGCTACAAAATGAAATACATTTTTGGAATCCTTGTAAAATTTTGGTTGGAAAAAATGTAAAAAAAAATTAAACAAAAATTGTTTTTGGAGGGGTGCTGGGACATAGTATATTTATATATTATTTGTAAAGGTATTACACGGCAATGTAGGGGGCTCGAGCCGACGAGAACACAGGGGGGACGTTTTCCATACCCCGTAGGGGAGGGGCGGAGAAAGACACCCAAATACCAAAGAGCGGGGGTTCAGGAGACCCTCCCCGGAGGGGTACCCCGTAGTTCCCGGAAGGCCGAGAGACCCCGACTCCTGCCATCAGTGCGGTATACCCTTGGGATTTATTCTTTAGTTAAAAGCAAAATTTAATAGAAAGTCTATATATTTAACGAGTAACCAATAAAAGGTCTCAAAATAGGCTCTCTAATCATATTACTATAATTTATTATCAATAATTTTTATTTTTACATTTTCTATCAAAAATTTTACCAGTTTCCAAAATGTATTCCTTTTGCTGTAGCTATTGGTTTGAGATTTTTCTTTTTACATTACATTTTCCACACTAAATTATTTAGCATTCCATCAATGTATTCCTTTTCCCGGTAGCTGTTGTAGTTTTGAGATATGGATTGTTGCTTAGTAGAGGCTGACCATATATATATATATATATATATATATATATATATATATATATATATATATATATATATATATATATATATATATATATATATATATATATATATATATATATATATATATATATATGTACCTGTTATGTTTACGACTCCGTCAGTTTTGATTTTTTTGTTTTTTTTTTTTTATATATTTCTAGTATATGATCCTAACAGTCAATTTAAGGGGTGACGGACATGATTCAAAAATATATAGGACCAGTTACGTTTTACGACTCCGTCAGTTTAAAAAAAAAAAATTTAACTAAAGGAATACCCAGGGTGAAGCCGCAAGATAGCCTGAGTCGGAAGTGCTCTCGACGCTTCCGGGGAAACGCAGGGTGTAGGACTATTTCCCCCCCTCCGGGGAGGGTCTCCGGAACCCCCACTCTTTGGTATTTGGGTGTCGCGGGGGTTCCTCCGCCCCTCCCCTACGGGGTATGGAAAACGTCCCCCCTCTGTCCCCCGTCGGCTCGAGCCCCCTATTTTTTTTTTTTTTTACATTTTGTAATAAGCTTTACACGCTGATTCCAAATATGTAATTGGTTTTTCTGTATCGTACTTTTCGAGATATTTCATTTATGATTTTTTTTTTTTTTTTTTTGTAATAAGCTTTATACGCTGATTTCAAATATGCAATTGGTTTTTCTGTAAATGTCGTACTTTTCGAGATATTTCATTTTTTAAAATTTTATTGATATAAATATGATTTTTAAATAATTATTTAAAATATTTCGAACTTTTGAATCATGTCCATCACCACTGAAATTCATTTGTTAGTATCATATACTAGCAATATGTTAAAAAAAAAAAAAAAAAATCAAAACTGACGGAGTCTTAAAACATATAACAGGGCTTATATATATATATATATATATATATATATATATATATATATATATATATATATATATATATATATATATATATATATATATATATATATATATATATATATATATATATATATATATATATATATATATATATATATATATATATATATATATATATATATATATATATATATATATATATATATATATATGGTGATTGTTACCCAGAGGGTTGTCACCCCCGATTTTTATGAAAATCACAGGATAATAATGAAGAATAAATAGGAAACTTTTATTTTTTATTTTAAAACTATATATATATATATATATATATATATATATATATATATATATATATTTAGATAATAATAATATATATATAATATATATATATATATATATATATATATATATATATATATATATATATATATATATAATATATATATATATATATATATATATATTTATATATATATATATATATATATATATATATATATATATATATATATATATATATATATATATATATATATATATAATAATAATATAATATATATATATATATATATATATATATATATATGGGCGTCGTCAGGGGGGGCACCCCCTAAAAGTGTTTACTCTTATAGAGTCTACCTGCGAATTTTTTTGATCCAACGTCCCGTTCCGGGTGGCCGTTAAGTACGTTTTACGATATATATATATATATATATATATATATATATATATATATATATATATATATATATATATATATATATATATATATATATATATATATATATATATATATATATATATATATATATATATATATATATATATATATATATATAGATATAATAATATTTATATTTATATTTACGCTTATATATATATATATATATATATATATATTATATATATATATATATATATATACGAATGCTAGTTGCAATCGTCATTTTCTCACATTTCTCTTGCCGATACGGTCTTCTCACTCATTTTATATGCTCTTTTAATTTGTAGATAAGAACTGTGTTGTTATTCTATCTATGTTTTTTTTTTAATGTTGATATGTATATATAAATTCTAGATTTTGTGTTCAGTCAGATTCTCAATTCTTTATTAAGTGTTTAAGGTTCAAAGTAGCATTGAAATTATCACTCCGTGACGCCACTCTATAATTCAACACCGCCTCAGTGTAAAGTTATAGTTCAATTTCATCAGATCATGGATATTAGGAGATTCCTTGGTATGTACGTTTTACTTTAAATATTAATAAAATTTTGTGTATTTACTTCTTAAAAGTAGGAATTTTGTAACACATTTTAAAAAACTATTTTTTATTACAACACAGAAATTAGTGATTTTCAACATAGTTTGCTATACTTTTAATTTTTTCTGTTAACATCTTTGAATGCTAGTAAAATTATTAGCCTATGACCATTTAGTGTCGAGAATATATTGAACAGATATATAATATATATATATATATATATATATATATATATATATATATATATATATATATATATATATATATATATATATATATAATATATATATAATATATATATATATATATATATATATATATATATATATATATATGGGTGGTAAAATTATTAGCCTATGACCATATGTGGCAGATATATATATATATATATATATATATATATATTGTTTGCAGTAAATTTGAAAAGGAAGAACTCAGATAAAATTGGAAATGGTAGCGGTGAAAACGAAGAAGATACCAATAATTCAACTAAGACTACACAAGAGGCAATCCCTCCTACTTCGCATATTTCGCATGATGAAGAACCCACACCCAGGCCCAGCACCTCAGATTTCGGAGCTAGCTGTTTCAGTAGATGACAGTCACGAAAATGACATTGGTAGATACGTTGGACATTCATCTATGATTTCGACTGAGAAAAAGAAACAGTTACTGAAAGAGTGTTGGATTCCACCTAAGACCTATAATTTTTTGGAAGATGTACCCACTTTAGGCTGACATATTCCAGGCACCTAAAGGGAGCATTTTGCAAGTTTTGTATTTTATTTCCACCAAATAAAAGTTTGTTCAGAGGGGGTCCTAGGCTCTTTAACAATAAGACATTTCACTAAATATAAAGATGTTCATGCGGTTTGTAAGGGACATACAAACACAGAGTGGTATAAAACTGCTGTTGAAGCTGCAAGATTGTTCCCACAGGACGTGCCGGTAGACATTCAAATTAACCAGCATTCAAAGAAAATCATAGAAGAAAATAAAAAAATATTATCCTCAATAATTTCATGTGTGACATTTTCTTGTACGCGCGATTTACCGCTTCGGGATAAGCATCATGATGAGGGAGTGTTGGAAAATTTGTGCCGCTTACGAATAGATGCCGGAGATCAGTCATTGAAAAGCCATTTGAAAAGGGGAAGAAAAATGCCACATACCAATCAGTTCAGATTCAGAATAAAATCATTTCTCTATGTGGTACTACTATAAAGGAAAGCATCGTTAATAAGGTAAAGGAAGAGTGCACGTATAGCTTACTAGCAGATGAAACCGCTGATATTTCTGGAAAGGAACAATTTCCATAGTGTTGCGCTATTTCGACAAAGAGTCCGATGAAGTCAAAGAGGAATTTATTGACTTTGTAGAACTGAAAGCGCTTGAAGCAAAAACCATTGCGAAAGCCATTGACGATTTTGTCACGACCGAAGAACTGGATCCCGAAAAATGCGTGGGCTTGGGTTTCGATGGCTGTTCTACGATGTCTGGCAAAGAAGAAGGTGTCCAAGCAATATTGCGGAAAAAGTATAAAAAAGCATTGTTCTTTCATTGCTCTTCACACAAACAAAATTTAGTAGTAAATGATTTGAACACAATACCAAAAATCCGCAATACTGTGGGAACTATAAAGGACATTATTACGTTTTTTCGCGAGACGGTCTTGAGAAAAAAATTAATGCCAAACATCTCAAGCCTATGCCAGACCAGATGGTCTGAACAACACAAGTGCATCAGAGTGTTTAAGGAGCACTTTGTACGAATGATGCAAGCATTAGAAATCCTTTCCATTGAAGGAAATACCGCCACAAGAAAAAGCGCTTTTCAGTTGCATTCAGCGGCATATAAGTCGTCATTCATCATGGCTATGATATTGATCGCGAAGTACTCTGCGATGTTAGAGCCAGTTGTAAATGCTCTCCAATCTAAGACCTTGGAAATCGTCAAAACCTCTCAGCACATTCAACATATTGTGGAAATGGTTAGGAGTCATCGGAAAGGTGAAGAAAAAATCATCGATGAAGTGTTAAAAGAAGTTAATGAAATCGCCGAGCAACTGGGACTTGATCTGAATATACCACGGATATTTGGTAGGCAGCAGCACCGCAGCAACCATCCAGCAACAAATCCTCCGTATCTGGATTCTGTAACCTCTTCTTTGGAATTACGGTTTTCTACTGAAAATACACCTGCTTATGCATTGACATATCTACATCCTTTCCACATGCTACTCATAACAATCGATGAGTTAAAAGAAAAGACAGCTTCATTTTATAGTTTTTACCACTTAGAAGGCATAGAAGAAGAACTAGAACTTTGGTACAAAATTTGGAAGGACAAGAAACTGAGTAATGAAGAACTAAAAGATCTTGTTGTCTCCCAAGTCTTAAAGGAGACTGAACCTTTCTTTCCGTCGACGAAAAGGCTTTGATGATACTACTCGCCCAGCCATGCACCACCATTCTTTCAGTACTCTGCGAAGGATCAAGACTTGGCTGCGAAGTACTATGGAAGACGACAGGTTAAACGGACTGGCTATGATGAGTGTACACAGAAAATTTGTGTTTGACAATTATGATTATTTTATTCAAACAGTAGTTGATAAATTTGCATTGAACCCAAGGAAATTACTTTTTTAATAATATCAATTTTGCAACTGCTCTATATTGTGAATTTTCCATCATTGGATATTGTATTTGATATTCTATTGTTTTTAATAAAATAATTTTTAAATATTAATCATTTAATTATCCATACAAATGTTTTTAATTTTATGTCTTCTTTCTTTTATATATATATATATATATATATATATATATATATATATATATATATATATATATATATATATATATATATATATATATATATATATATATATATATATATATATATATATATATATATATATATATATATATATATATATATATATATATATATATATATATATATATATATATATGAGAATTAATGCTAATACACATACTAATAATATTATTTTTAATGGTGCGTCTTTCTCTTTTGCGTTCATATTCTTCACACACTCATCCTCCAGGCAACATATTACTAACCACCATTTATCCACATATCATATACACATGATTAAAGTACACACCCCACTTCTAGATAACACCTTACAGACATCCCTACTACTCATATCCCTGTGTGCGGGGGAGAAAGAATTTCCACATCGTATGTCCTGCGTGTCGTAGAAGTCGACTAAGGGGCGGTGGTAGTTGGGTTGGCTGCCCACTACCACCTATCTTGCTAGGAATGCTGATGCATGCCTCGGAGATGGTCGTGATCGCCGTAAACGACCTTCTAATTTTCGGCGAAATTGTATGAATCGTATGGGTACATGGAATGTCAGAGGAATAATGTTGAGGAGAAGAGGAGAGAGGTGATGGATGTATTTAGAAAGGGCAAATTTGATTTGCTCGCTGTGACTGAAACAAAGATGAAAGGAAAAGGTGAAATTGAGTGGTGTGATGTGAAATGTGTGCGTGCTGGTGTGGAAGAGAATGAGAGAGGGAGAGAAGGAGTTGCAATTCTGATGAGTGACCTGTGGTACAAAGCTATGGTAGACTTTGTGTGTGTGAGTCCTAGAATTCTAATGGTTAAATTTAAGTTTGAAAAGGTCAAGGTGTGTGTGGTTGTGACGTATGGTCCATCTGAGGGAAACGTTGAAGAGTACGATTTTTTGGGATAATCTGAATGATGTTCTGGATGGGGTGAGTAGGAGCTTCAGATTGATAGTGTTGGGGGACCTGAATGGTTGGATAGGTGATCAAAAAAGGGATGGTATAACAGGTGGTTTTAGGGTGGCGGGAGAAAATGAGAATGGTAGGAAGGTGATTGATTTCTGTGAAGAGAGAGGTATATATGTAAGTAATACTTTAAACACAAGAGTATCCATAAGTATACTAGAGTTGGTGTAGGTAGAGATGGTATCGAAGTGAAAAGTATGATTGATTTTGTGTTGGTGAAGAAGGAGATGTTGAAGTATGTAGTAGGATATCCAATCCGGACACCGTGGGCAAAATTTGCCCACGGTGATTTTACCTTCCCTTGACCTTTCCTGAGGGTATTTTTACCTGCCCTTGACCTTTTTTGACCTTTACCTTTTTGGGCTTGACCTTTTTTGACCTTTACCTTTTTGGGCTTGACCTTTTTGGGCCTTGACCTTTGACTTGACCTTTTTTCGGCCAACCCATTGGTCTTCCATGGGTCATTTTTGGCCCACAGTATTTTGAGAACCCTAATTTTTGAACCCTAATTTTTTGAGAACCCTAATTTTTGAGAACTAATTTTTGAGAACCCTAATTTTTGAGAACCCAAATTTTTTCGGCAACCCTAATCAACCCTAATTTTTTCGGCAGCCCTAATTTTTGGTAACCCTTCGAAGAAGGGTTGCGCCAAACGGTTGCGTCAGCAACCGTTGTACGTATTACCCCCTATTTTACGCCCCCTATTTTTTTCGACCGTGGGCCATTTTTGCCCACGGTAATTTTTGATCTTCCTTTAGGGGCTTAGCCCTATTTTTTGATGTCTTTACCTTGTTTGACCACCTTGCCAGATACCATGGGTCAATTTTGGCCCACCCTAATTTTCGACCAACCCTTTGGTCTTCCATGGGTCATTTTTTGCCCACAGCAAATTTTTCGACCAACCCTTTGGTATTCCATGGGTCAATTTTGACCCACGGTAATTTTTTGTTCTTCCTTTAGGGGCTTAGCCCTATTTTTTGATGTCTTTACCTTGTTTGACCATGATATTTCGGCTTTTACCTTGCCATTTACCGTGGGTCAAATTTGACCCACGGTAATTTTTTGTCCTTCCTTTAGGGACTTAGCCCTTTTTTGATATCTTAACCTTGTTTGACCATGATATTTAGCCTTTGACCTTACCATATACCATGGGTCAATTTTGACCCACGCTAACTTGATGGCTTTGATGGTTCCCAATCACCGTAAGGAGTATCTAGTGATGTTCTATTAGTGTTCTATGAGTATTCTATGAGTGCCAGGTGAGTGCCAGGTGAGTGCCAAGTGAGTGCCAATGAGTGCCAATGAGTCCCAAGTGAGTGCCAATGTAAATTTTAGAGTGAGGTGCCACATAGTACTTAGTGTAGGTGCCACATGGTGCCAACCTGAGTGCCACTTTTTTTCAAGCCTTTTCTAGCCTCCCTGAGCCTAGAATAGCCCCTAATATGGGTGTCTACCCCTAGGTAATAAGGTATGAGGATTCGATTGGTGTATATTACAATCTGCTAGAATGCTTCCTACTATGAGTTAGTATTTTTATAACACTTATAAGCACTTACACTCTCCATAGACACTTACATTAAACCATATACACTTACACACACACACACACACACACACACACACACACACACACACACACACACACACACACACACACAGCAATATTTCCCGCGCTCCCGCCCCCCGCGCGCGCCCTTAACACATATTTCATAGTTGTGATATCAATGTAAACTATTCAAAGAATTTCTTTTCAAATATACTATGAGTCATTCATTTTTACTACAATTGTACGAAATTTTATTAAAAACATATACTTTACAGCCCTTAAAGCAGTAAAGCAGTAAAACAATAGAGGTGTTATTACCTAACACCTAGGGGATTAGTATGCCTTTGTTTTACTGCTTTACTGCTTTAACTTTCTGCTTTACTGCTTTAACTTTCTGCTTTACTGCTTTAACTCATGTTTTACTGCTTTAACTCTCTGCTTTACTGTTTTAACTCTCTGCTTTACTGTTTTAACTCTCTGCTTTACTGCTTTAACTCATATATTTATTAACATTATGTTTTCTTTTATATTTTTTATTTTTGTTTTATTATTTCTATTTTTATTTTTGTTTTAATACTTTTTTATTTTTAATTATTTATTAACATTATGTTTTCTTTTATATTTTTTATTTTGTTTTAATACTTTTTATTTCTATTTTTATTTTTGTTTTAATACTTTTTTATTTTTGTTTTAATACTTTTTTATTTTTAATTTGTAATGTAAGAATAAAAACACACAGAGTTTCGGTTATATAAACATTTTATTTTAATAAAATTGTACGAAATTTTATTAAAAACATATACTTTACAGCCCTTAAAGCAGTAAAGCAGTAAAACAATAGAGGTGTTATTACCTAACACCTAGGGGATTAGTATGCTATAGTTCAGCTTCACTGGCTTAACTTTCTGCTTACTGCTTTAACTCATGTTTTACTGCTTTAACTTTCTGCTTTACTGCTTTAACTCATGTTTTACTGCTTTAACTCTCTGCTTTACTGTTTAACTCTCTGCTTTACTGTTTAACTCTCTGCTTTACTGCTTTAACTCATATATTTATTAACATTATGTTTTCTTTTATATTTTTTATTTTTGTTTTATTACTTTTTATTATTTCTATTTTTATTTTTGTTTTAATACTTTTTTATTTTTAATTATTTATTAACATTATGTTTTCTTTTATATTTTTTATTTTGTTTTAATACTTTTTTATTTTTAATTTGTAATGTAAGAATAAAAACACACAGAGTTTCGGTTATATAAACATTTTATTTTAATAAAATTGTACGAAATTTTATTAAAAACATATACTTTACAGCCCTTAAAGCAGTAAAGCAGTAAAATCAATAGAGGTGTTATTACCTATAACCTTAGGGGATTAGTATGCCTTTGTGTTTTACTGCTTTACTGCTTTAACTTTCTGCTTTACTGCTTTAACTCATGTTTTACTGCTTTAACTTTCTGCTTTACTGCTTTAACTTTCTGCTTTACTGTTTTAACTTTCTGCTTTACTGCTTTAACTCATATATTTATTAACATTATGTTTTTTATTTTGTTTTAATACTTTTTATTTATTTTTATTATTATTTTTATTTATTTTTATTATTATTTTTATTATTTTTATTATTTTATTTTATTATTTTTATTATACTTAGTGTTATTTACTTCATGCCTATTGTTATTATTATTTAGAACACACACACACACACACACACACACACACACACACACACACACACACACACACACACACACACACACACACACACACACACACACACTTACACTTATACACACATTCACTATGACACTTATACACACATTCACTATGACACTTACATTTACCCATAGACACTTACATTTACACTTATACACATGCAGACACACACTTACACTTATACACACATTCACTATGACACTTATACACACACTTTCACTATGACACTTACATTTATCCATAGACACTTACATTTACACTCACACACACAGATTTTACACTCACACAGATTTACTTACACACAGATTTACCTACACACACAGATTTACTTACACACACAGATTTACACACACACACACACACACACACACACACACACACACACACACACACACACACACACACACACACACACACACACTCACTTACACATATAACGTATAATTTATTAAAACATTTTATGTTTTAATTAAACACGTACATTTATATTACTCATTCAAATATAACTAAAATTATTTCAAAGTTTCTTAAAACTTCTATAATAAATCAATCATTATCTTTGAACAAAGAATTTATTATTAACTGTTAATACTTTTTGTTTATAAATTTTATAACTATCAAGTTTTAAAATAACTTTTACTAAAATTTTATGAAATTTTATTAAAAACATATATTTTACGTACCTTAAAGCAATAAATCAGTAAATCAGTAAGGCCAGCCCCTAGCACCCCTCTACATCAAGCTATGCCACGTTTGTTCTATTGACTTACTGCTTTACATCATCTTTAGCCATGTAATAAGTATAAAATAACAAAATAAGTTCTTCTCTGCTAACATAACATGTATTTTATTAAAATCATTCTAAGTTTTTATTTAAAAATAACAATTATTCACTTACATTTATATTATTCACTCGATGTTAACTAAAAATATTTCAAAGTTTTTTAAATAATTCGGGTTTTCTTTATTATTATTATCTATGTACATTGACAATCCATCACGAGAAAACACAACAACCCGCACTCATTACAGATACGAAACTGACCTCTCTCTCTGTAAAATGTGTTGAAATAACTACTTTAGGTCTAAATTTAGGATAATCCTTTTTGTAACCGGGGCGATTTAAGCCTAATTCCAGGTCAAAATATATTTCAAACTGACCTTTTTCTGTAAAATGTGGTGCAATAACTACGTTAGGCCTAAATTTAGGATAAGCCTTTTTGTATCCCAGTTTGTAGACGGGCTAATTTAATCCTAATACAAGTCCAAAAGGTAATTCCCGTATAGACAAGAATCATTGTTATTATATTTTTATAAATATATTTCAAACTGAAACATGTTGGATCGGTAAGATCCTTTAAGCAGGTAAAAAGGAAATGTTTTCCTTACTTGTGATTGGTCGGGGTAATCCTTATCTCTATATGACCTCGTATGTGATTGGTCGAGAATTATTTTATCGTCTTTTTGGTTTTAAGGTATGTAAAAACAGGTTTTTTTCATATTTTAGACCCAAACTCATTTTAAAATCATAGTCATTTTAGCTGTTAAGCGGTGCACAAGTTATCTGATTTGTATTAAAAGTGTTTTATTTTTACTAAGTGTATATCATATTTATAATAAATACTTACATTGAGGAATAATTATTAATTTCACTAGAATAGATAATAATTAATTCACTAGTTCATAAGCTAACCACCAGGGCTCAGCATGAGCCTCCGCAAAGGCAGCCAACTCCGCACCCGCTGGTGCGTCCCGCCACGTCCCGCGTGTGCCCGCAGGCGCAATATTTACGCGTTCCGCCGCCGCGGGCACCCGCAGGCACAATATTCCCGCGTACTCGCCCGCCGCACACGCGATATATTCCCGCGCGAATGATATATATATATATATATATATATATATATATATATATATATATATATATATATATATATATATTTATATCTATATATATATATATATTGTGTGTGTGTGGTGTGTGTGTGTGTGTAGTGTCTATGTGTGAATAAGAGATATAGTGTATGTGTGTATAAGTGTAAGTGTAAGTTTCTATGGTAAGTGTAACTGCTTATAAGATGAATCATTAATATAGGTGGTATCAAAGATGACGCCATCAAAGATGAGTCATCAAAAATGAACCACCAAAGCTGAGATACCAAAGCTAAGTTATTAAAGTTGAGGCATCAAAGCTGAGGCATCAAAAGCTGAGGCATCAAAGTTGAGGCGTCAAAAGCTGAGACATCAAAGTTGAGGCATCAAATCTGGGGCATCAAAGTTGAGGCAACAAAAGCGGAGGCATCAAAGATGGGGCATCAAAATATCGAGTGGGTGGGATCGTATGTGCTAAGTGTGTGTGTGTGTGTGTGTGTGTGTGTGTGTGTGTTGATGATGATGTGTGTGTGTTTCGATGTGTGTATGTAAACATTTCTAAATAATAATAACAATAGGCATGAGGTAAATAAAAATAAATATATTAATAAATAAAAATAAAATGTTTTAATAAATTATACGTTATATGTGTAAGTGAGTGTGTGTGTGTGTGAGTGTGTGCATGTGTGTTCTAAATAATAATAACAATAGGCATGAAGTAAATAACACAGTATAATATTAATTAAAACATAAATGTTTTAATAAATTATACGCTATATGTGTAAGTGAGTGTGTGTGGTGTGTGTGTGTGTGTATGTGTGTGTGTGTATGTGTGTGTGTGTTTCTGTATGTGTGTTCTAAATAATAATAACAATAGGCATGAAGTAAATAACACTAAGTATAATAATAAAATAAAAATAAAATGTTTTAATAAATTATACGTTATATGTGTAAGTGAGTGTGCGGTGTGTGTGTGTGTGTGTGTGTGTGTGTGTGTGTGTGTGTGTGTGTGTGTGTGTGTGTGTGTGTGTATGTGTGTTCTAAATAATAATTCGCGCGGGAATATTGCGCCTGCGGGCGCACGCGGCGGGCGGGGACGCGGCGGGCGGGGACGCGACGGGACGCACCAGCGGGTGCGGGGTTGGCTGCCTTTGCGGGTGGGGCTCATGCTGAGCCCTGGTGGTTAGCTTATGAACTTAGTGAATTAATTATTATCTAAATTAATAATTATTCCTCAATGTAAGTATTTATTATAAATATGATATACACTTAGTAAAAATAAAACACTTTTAATACAAATCAGATAACTTGTGCACCGTAACAGCTAAAATGACTATGATTTTAAAATGAGTTTGGGTCTAAAAGATAATAAAACACACACCTGCTCAAATCAAGATTAAAGAACAAAGTTAATTTTTCAAAAGACGATAAAATAATTCTCGACCAATCACATACGAGGTCATATAGAGATTAGGATTACCCCGACCAATCACAAGTAAGGAAAACATTTTCCTTTTTACCTGCTTAAAGGATCTTACCGATCCAACATGTTTCAGTTTAAAATATATTTATAAAAATAATAATATAATGATTCTTGTCTGCTGCAGGTGCTGTGCAAACTGACCATTGGGATTAAGTGGCCCATCTACAAAAGGCTTATCTAAATTTAGGCCTAAATTTAGGCCTAACATCAGTTATTGCACCACATTTTACAGAAAAAGGTCAGTTTGAAATATATTTGACCTGGAATTAAACTAAATCGCCGATTTACAAAAAGGATTATCCTAAATTTAGACCTAAAGTAGTTATTTCAACACATTTTACAGAGAGAGAGGTCAGTTTCGTATCTGTAAGGAGTGCGGGTTGTTGTGTTTTCTCGTGATGGATTGTCAATATACATAGATAATAATAATAATAATAATAAAGAAAATCCGAATTATTTAAAAAATTTTGAAATATTTTTAGTTAACATCGAGCGAATAATATAAATGTAAGTGAATAATTGTTATTTTTAAATAAAACCTAGAATGATTTTAATAATACATGTTATGTTAGTAGAGAAGAACTTATTTTGTTATTTTATACTTTTACATGGCTAAAGATGATGTAAAGCAGTACGTGAATAGAACAAAACATTGAAAGCAACTTGATGTGGGAGGTGCTAGGGGGCCCCGTACCTGATTCTGATTATTGCTTTAAGATTTTGTAAATATGTTTTTAATAAAATTTCATAAAATTTTAGTAAAAGTTATTTTAAAACTTGATAGTTATAAAATTTATAAGCAAAAAGTATTAACAGTTAATAATAAATTCTTTGTTCAAAGATAATGATTGATTTATTATAGAAGTTTTAAGAAACTTTGAAATATTTTTAGTTATATTTAATGAGTAATATAAATGTACGTGTTTAATTAAAACATAAAATTTAATAAATTATACGTTATATGTGTAAGTGAGTGTGCGTGTGTGTGTGTGTGTGTGTGTGTGTATGTGTGTGTGTGTGTGTGTGTGTGTGTGTAAATGTGTGAGTGTGAGTAAATCTGTGTGTGTGTAAGTAAATGTGTGTGTGTGAGTATGTGTGTGTGTGAGGTACTAAGTAAAATCTGTGTGAGTGTAAGTAAATCTGTTATGTGTGTGAGTGTAAGTGTAAATGTAAGTGTCTATGGATAAATATAGTATATGAATAACGTGTGTATAAGTATCACTAGTGAATATTATTAAGCTATATAAGTGTGAAGTGTGTGTGTGTGTGTGTGTGACCACATGTGTATAAGAAGTGTAGAAATGTATGTGTCTATGGGTAAATGTAAGTGTCATAGTGAATATGTGTATAAGTGTCATAGTGAATGTGTGTATAAGTGTAAGTGTGTGTGTGTGTGTGTGTGTGTGTGTGTGTGTGTGTGTGTGTGTGTGTGTGTTCTAAATAATAATAACAATAGGCATGAAGTAAATAACACTAAGTATAATAAAAATAATAAAAATAAAAATAATAAAAATAATAATAAAATAAAAATAAATAAAAAATAATAATAAAAATAAATAAAAGTATTAAAACAAAATAAAAAACATAATGTTAATAAATATATGAGTTAAAGCAGTAAAGCAGAAAGTTAAAACAGTAAAGCAGAAAGTTAAAGCAGTAAAGCAGAAAGTTAAAGCAGTAAAACATGAGTTAAAGCAGTAAAGCTGAAAGTTAAAGCAGTAAAGCAGTAAAACAAAAGCATACTAATCCCCTTGTTGCTCTGTAACACCTCTATTGATACGCTTTGCCAACTAGAAGGCACTGTAAAGTATATGTTTTTAATAAAGTTTCAACAATTTTATTAAAATAAAATGTTTATATAACCGAAACTCTGTGTGTTTTTATTCTTACATTACAAATTAAAAATAAAAAAGTATTAAAACAAAAATAAAAATAGAAATAATAAATAAAAAGTAATAAAACAAAATTAAAAAAAATAAAAGAAAAATAATTAATAAAAGTAATAAAACAAAAATAAAAAAAATAAAAGAAAATAATGTTAATAAATATATATGAGTTAAAGCAGTAAAGCAGAGAGTTAAAACAGTAAAGCAGAAAGTTAAAGCAATAAAAGCAGAGAGTTGGCAGTAAACATGAGTTAAAACAGTAAAGCAGAAAGTTAAAAGCAGTAAAACATAGTTAAACATTAAGCAGAAAGTTAAACGGTAAAGCAAAATCAAAACCTTACTAACCCCTTGTTGCTAAGCAACACCTCTATTGATTTACTGTTTTACTGTTTTAAGGGCTGTAAAGTATATGTTTTTAATAAAATTTCGTACAATTTTATTAAAATAAAATGTTTATATAACCGAAACTCTGTGTGTTTTTATTCTTACATTATAATTAATACAAAAAAGTAAAACAAAAAATAAAAAAGTATTAAAAAACAAAAATAAAAATAGAAATAAAAAGTATTTAAAACAAAATAAAAATATAAAAGAAAACATAATGAATTAATAAATAATTAAAAATAAAAATAATAAAAAAAAAATAAAAATAAAAATAATAAAACAAAAATAAAAAATATAAAAGAAAACATAATGTTAATAAATATATGAGTTAAAGCAGTAAAGCAGAGAGTTAAAACAGTAAAGCAGAGAGTTAAAACAGTAAAGCAGAGAGTTAAAGCAGTAAAACATGAGTTAAAGCAGTAAAGCAGATGGTTAAAAACAGTAAAACCTTGATGGTTAGACAGGACCGTAGTAGAACTACGGCTTACTAACCACCTAGGTGTTGGTAATAACACCTCTATTGTTTACTGCTTTACTGCTTTAAATCTGTAAAGTATATGTTTTAATAAAATTTCATAAAAATTGTAGTAAAAATGAATGACTCATAGTATATTTGAAGAAATTCTTTGAATAGTTTACATTGATATCATATTTTTCGTTCGCTGCGCGGGAATATTGAGCCTGCGGGCGCGCGGCAGGCGGGAACGCGGAAATATTGCTCCTGCGGGATATGTGTGTGTGTGTAAGTGTATATGGTTTAATGTAAGTGTCTATGGAAGTGTAAGTGCTTATAAGTGTTATAAAAATACTAACTCATAGTAGGAAGCATTCTAGCAGATTGTAATATACACCAATCGATTCCTTATACCTTATTACCTAGGGGTAGACACCCATATTAGGGCTATTCTAGGCTCAGGGGAGGCTAGAAAAGGCTTGAAAAAAGTGGCACTCAGTTGGCACTAGTGGCACTCACTTGGCACTATGTGGCACTCACTTGGCACTCATTGGCACTCACTTGGCACTCATTGGCACTCATTGGCACTCACTTGGCACTCACCTGGCACTCACCTGGCACTCATCTAATACTCATAGAACACTAATAGAACATCACTAGATACTCCTTACGGTGATTGGGAACCATCAAAGCCATCAAGTTAGCGTGGGTCAAAAATGACCCATGGTATATGGTAAGGTCAAAGGCTAAATATCATGGTCAAACAAGGTTAATATATCAAAAAAGGGCTAAGTCCCTAAAGGAAGGACAAAAATTACCGTGGTTAGAAATTTGACCCACGGTAAATCTTTGAGTAAAAGCCGAAATATGGTCAAACAAGGTAAAGACATCAAAAAATAGGGCTAAGCCCCTAAAGAAGATCAAAAATTACCGTGGGTCAAATTGATCCATGGAATACCAAGAGTTGGTCGAGAAAATTTCCGTGGGCCGGGAAATTGACCCATGGAAGACAAAAGGGTTGGTCGAAAAAATTAGGGTGGCAAAATTGACCCATGGTATCTGGCAAGGTGGTCAAACAAGGTAAAGACATCAAAAAATAGGGCTAAGCCCCTAAAGGAAGATCAAAAATTACCGTGGGCAAAAATGGCCCACGGTCGAAAAAAATAGGGGGCGTAAAATAGGGGGGTAATACGTACAACGGTTGCTGACGCAACCGTTTGGCGCAACCCTTCTTCGAAGGGTTGCAAAAAATTAGGGTTGCCGAAAAAATTGGGGTTGCCGAAAAATTAGGGTTGCCGAAAAAATTAGGGTTCTCAAAAAATTAGGGTTCTCAAAAAATTAGGGTTCTCAAAAAATACCGTGGGCCAAAAATGACCCATGGAAGACCAAAGGGTTGGCCGAAAAAGGTAAAGTCCCAAAAAGGAAAGGCCAAAAAGGTCAAGGTCAGGTAAAAAATTTGGGCCCAAAAAAGGTCAAGCCCAAAAAGGTAAAGGTCAAAAAAGGTCAAGGGCAGGTAAAAATACCCTCAGGAAAGGTCAAGGGAAGGTAAAATCACTGTGGGCAAAATGTGTGCAAAAAGGGCCTCCTACTACTGATGTTAAATCAGTGAGGGGTTTAGGAATGGGATTATCGGATCATTATGTTGTTCTATGTAAAATTAAGTTAGTGGGGGCTTGGATGGAGAGGAAGGTGATACGAAATGAGAAGTTAAAGTGAGCAAGAAAGGAATGGCAAGGATCAAGTATGTAAGAGCGCTCGCTAGTAAAACGGTTGAATGTGAACAAGTTGATACTGAACAAATCTGGGGACAAATGAAGGAAGCAATTGTTAGTAGTGCAAAGGAAGTGTGTGGATGTGCTAAAGTAGGAAGTAAGAATGTTAACAGCGAATGGTGGAATGAAGAGGTGATGAAAGCGGTTAAAGGTTAAAAAGAAGCGTGGTTGAGTATAAGCAAATGATGAAGTTTCAAAGAAGATGCTTGGAATTATATAAGGAGGAAAAAGAAATACTAAAAGATGTATACGTAGGAGAAAACAAGAGGTAAATAAACAGTTTGGAAGGAGGATGAAGGAGGACATACAAGGAAATAGGAAGTTCTTTTGGAAGGAAGAATGAAAGGTTAAAAGAATGAGAATAAGAGAATCTGCATAGAATAGTGAATAGGGATGGTACTTTGTAACTGATGAAATGGATGTGAGGGTAGTGTGGAACACTTCGAAAATCTGCACAATATTAACAGTAATGATGAGGTGTTGAGTGAATGTGTGTGGTTTTGAAGGTGCAAGAAGAATAGGTATTTTGGGGATGAGGTTATTAGTAAGGAGGAGGTAATGGGTAGGGTGAGAAAGAATTGAAGAATGGTAAATCTGCAGGTATAGATAGAATTACTGGTGATGAAATGATCAAGGCGGAGGCGAGATGGTGATTGATTGGATTTGAAGTTGTGTAATAAAGCGTTTATGGAGGTATAGTTCAAGGGATTGGAGGAGAGCTGTAATAGTACCCCTTGTATAAGGGTAAGGGAGAAAGAACTGTAGAAATTATGGGGAATAATTTATTGAGTGTTGGCAGGAAGGTATATGCTGAGTATTTTGGTCGAAAGAAGAGTGCGTCAGTGACTGAGGGACTGATGATTGGTGGCAGAAGAACAAAGGTGCGTTTGGGAGTGGTAGAGGATGTGGATCAAATCTTTACATTGAGGAGTGATTGAGAAAATGAGGGAGAAGAATAAATTATATTTGGGTTTTATGGATTTACAACAGGCGTATGATGAGTTAATAGGGAGACTTTATGGCAGGTGTATTAGTGATATATGGTGTTGGTGGTAGGCTTCTGAATGGAATCAAAAGTATGTATGACGATAGTGAAGCGTGTGTAAGAATAAATGGATTGTCAATGGTGATTGGTTTAGGATTAATAGCGGAGTGAGACAGGGTTGTGTTATGTCTCCTTGGTTATTCAATGTGTATATAGATGGGGTTATGAAAGAATTTGAGGTGGGATGGCAGGAAATGGTGTTAAGAATGATGGAGAATGGAGAGGAGTGGAGGGTGCCCCATGTGTAATACGGTTGGTTCTATGTGCTGTGAGGTCTGAAGAGTTTGAGAGGATTGGTAGAGAGATTTGGCAGAGTGTGTAAAAGGAGGGGTTTGAAAGTAAACGTAGATAAGAGTAAGGTTATGGTTGTGAGTGAGGACAGTCCTCAGTGTGAAGTTATGTTAGATGATGAGCAGCTGGAGCAAGTGTCTGAGTTTAAATATTTAGGGTATGTGTTGGATGAGAAGGGAACGGATGATGCAGAGTGTGTGTAGGAAAGTTGTGAATGGCAGGAAGGTGGCTGGTACAATTAAATCTCGGTGGTGAATGTAAAGGGACTAAGTCTTTGAGTGCGCTAGAGTCTTACATAGGTATGTTGTTACCTGTATTATTGTAGGGTAGTGAAAACTATGGTCTGGAATAAGAAGTATAGATCTAAAGTTCAATGTGTTCAGATGGACAATCTTAGGGGTATGCTAGGTGTGAAAAGAATTAATAAAGTGAGGAATGAACGTATTAGAGAGTGGTGTGGTGTGAAGAAAGTTGGTAAATGAGAGAATAAATGAAAGTATGTGGAGATGGTTTGGTCATGTGGAAAAGATGAATGATAGTCGGTTGGTTAAGCGGATGTATAGTGGAGAGTGTGTTGGGAACCGACCGGCTGGGAGACCAGAGGAAGTGGATTGAGTCGGTGAACGAATGTCTGAAGGAGAAATGTGAGTTTGGCAGAGAGGCGAGAATAAAGGTGCATGATAGGAAGAGAATATTGGGTTTTGTATGGAGCATGGTTGTGGCCTGGAGCCAGGGATGAACCCCTTACAGTGGCGATTTATAGTGAGGAGTTCGTCGCGGTCTATGATGCTCCTAGATTGGATTTTCTGTGTGACGAGCTCTCACTAATTAATGGGTACAGATGGGGCGGTAAGGCTGGGCTTTCTTTTCGACGTTTGTCATGTTCTCCCTACTGCTTTTCTTTTCCGATGCTTGTACAGCACCTTACCCCCAATCTTGGGGCAAGGAGGAAGGTGAAGAAAGAAATATATATATATATATATATATATATATATATATATATATATATAACTATATATATATATATATATATATATATATATATATATCTCTATATATATATATATACATATATATATATATATATATATATATAAACTTTAAAAGGACTTGAGACGTCAACAGTTATAATAAATTGTAATGCCTTTAATAAAATATTGCATGTAACAATTTTATTATATATATATATATATATATAATATATATACTATATATATATATATATATATATATATAATATATATATATATATATATATTTAATATGTATATTCATATATATATATATATATATATATATAAAGAGAGAGAGAGAGAGAGAGAGAGAGAGAGAGAGCTGATTTTATTCTTAAAGAAGAGTGGAATTACCAATAAGTCACGTATTATCTTTACAAATTTACACACTTTCTTCTCCTCCTTTCTATCTCTGCCTGAAATAAATTCCAATTTATAAAAATATTAAACATTTTTTAAAGTAAAAGCCAAAAAAAAGTAGGACCGAACGGATAGAGCTTTGGCGGCATTGTTTACAATTGTCAGCTGATCCGACGGGCGCATTCGGCCGTTTCCGGTGCACTCAAATTTCCCGTTCTCTGATTGGTTAATGTAATTTTTTTCAATTCGAAGCGTTTCTGAGTCGATTTTGCAAATGGGCTGCAGTCGGGCTTCTGGAAACGCAGCTAATATCCTGTGACAAACCATTATAAAAATGAGCACCCATATTACTGAATGAATGGTTTCCTATATCATGATGGCATACCATCTTCTTAATTTTCTTACTGTGCCTCCTGCTCCCGTCTGTGGTCTACTATGAAGAATTTATTGGTTTATGTACGGTATTATTATCAATATATGTAAATATTCTGTAGACTTTTATCTTGTCTCCTCAGAGAAGTCACCTTTCTACAGAAAACATTTTTAACACCTTCAGCCTCTTCTGATATCTCTTATCCTCAAACCCCGAAATCATCCTTGTTACTCATTGTTGCACTATTTCTCTAGCATGTATCTGTCTTTCCTTAAATAAGGGGCCCAAACTTGTTCACAATACTCTAATACTGCCCAAACATAGCTATTATACAGTTTACATATATCTTCCTTGCTCTTTTAAATGAAATTGCTGTTTATTATACCTAACATCTTATTAGCTTTATTCCTTGCTCCCAAAACTTTAGGTACTTGTAAATTACTACCTATAATCACACATAAATCTTTTTCTTTGTCCACAGACTCGAGCCAATCCTTATTCACAAATCATATCACAGTTAAAACTTTTATTTGAGTAACCTAGGTGAAAAACCTTACACCTTAGATGAGCTGATTAGTTATACAATAAATGAGAATCTAGACATTATTTGCATAACTGAGGCATGGGTTAATGAAGAATTATATGGAGCTCATACGGAATATAAATAGACGGATGTTCTTTATTTATACCAGCAGTAGAGGAAGAAGGGTGGTGGTGTCGCTTTATGTTAAAAGCAATATTCAATCTGTATTAATGACTGACTTTAAAATGAATCATGATATTGAATCGGTGTGGGTAGATATTCTTATATACAATAAATCATTTAGAATAGGGGCATTTTATAGACCTCCTGGCCAGAGTCAAGAATTAGACGTGGAAATTGTGAAAGAAATAGAGACAGCATGCCACAGTAAAGAAAAAGGTATAGTCATAATGGGTGATTTTAATTTTCCGGGCATTCATTGGGATTCCTTGTCTAACATGGACCATAGTAGTTCTGCATTCATAAATTGTATACTAGATAACTTTTTGACCCAGATGGTCCAAGAACCCACAAGATACGATGCACTACTAGACTTAATATTAACTAATGAAAGTATGGTGGATGAGGTTAGAGTTGAGGAGAATTTAGGACTTAGTGACCATAATATAATTAGATTTAATATGAATGTAATATCTGGGCCCAAATTGCAAGTTAATAAGGAAAAGATCTTAGATTTATGAAATATGATTTAAATTTTCAGGAGACATGCTTAATTACAACTAACTGGGATAAAGAGTTTAAAGACAAAAACTGTTTTATCATGTGGGAAAATTTTTAAGCAAATTTTAACGAATATTCAGTCAGTATGTTTTAAAAGATAAACCCATTATGGTGGCAAGAGAACCTGTTTGGTGGAATAGAGAGATAAGAGAAAATTAATGAAAAGCGTAGATGTTTTAAAATATTCAAGGGTAGTAATAGGGAGGAAGATGATTTAGAAAATTATAGAAAAAATAGAAAAACTTAACCAGTCAATAAGAAAGGCAAAGAGAGAAAATTAATTTAGCTAGGAATAGTAATAAGAATCTAAAAGAGTTTTAGCTTTTATAAATTGAAAAGTCGAACAGGACAAGTGGTGCAATTCAAATTGATGAATTTAGTGGGTTCAGATAAGGAGTTGGTCAACATTTTCAAAGCTTATTTTTCTTCAGTGTTTACTGAGGAAAGATTAGATAATAGTTTTAGACTAATAGTTCTTGTATGCATGTAACAAATAGACTTACAGAATTTGAATTTGACGTAAAAGATATTAAACGTTTATTAGATCATATTGACCCAAGTAAAGCTGCAGGCCCTGATGGTATATATGGTAGAATTCTGAAGAAGGGTAGTACCAGCATTGCAAAGGCACTGTATTTGATTTTAAGCGATCTATAGCATTTGGTGAGGTACCAGATGACTGGAAAACGGCATATGTTGTGCCTATTTAAAAGGTAGTAGGGAAGATTTGGGAAATTATAGGCCAGTTAGCTTAACATCTCTGGTTGTAAAGGTTCTGGAAAAGTTACTGAAAGGTCATATAGAGAAATATTTAGAAGATAACAAGGTATTGTATGACTCCCAGCACGGTTTCAGAAAGAGTAGGTCATGTCAGACAAACCTTTTAGAATTTATGGAATACATTACTGACTGCATTGACCGAAGAGATCCAGTTGATATTGTATATTTAGACTTTAGTAACTTTTGATAAGGTTCCACACATAAGGGCTATGGAAAAATTATTGCAATGTGGGATAGGTGGAGTGGTACATGGTTGGATTAAAGAGTGGTTGCAAAAATTGAAAACAGTGTGTACAACTAAATAGCAATAAATCACATGGGAAATTGTGAAGAGTGGTGTCCCACAGGACGGTGCTGGGGCCACTATTGTTCCTCATATATATATATAAGGATTTAGACCAGGGACTTAAATGGGATTTCTAAGTTTGCAGATGATACTAAAAGTGGCAACCTCAGTTAGGAATAGTGAAGGATGCATAAAGATTCAAAATGATCTGGATAAACTTGGGTGGGTAGATATGTGGCAAATGAATTTTAATAGTAAAAAGTGTAAGATTCTTCACCTAGGTTACTCAAATAAAAGTTTTAACTACGATATGAATGGGGATTGGCTTGAGTCTGTGGACCAAGAAAAGATTTAGGTGTGATTATAAGCAGTAATTTTGAAAGTAGCTAATCAGTGTTTGGAAGCTAAAAATAAAGCTAATAAGATGCTGGGCATAATAAATCGCAATGTTGTTTACAAGAGCAAGGAAGTAATAAGTAAACTGTATAATAGCTATGTTAGGCCAGTAATAGAGTATTGTGCACAAGTTTGGGCCCCTTATTTAAAGAAAGACTTAGATATGCTAGAGAGTGCAACATAGAGCAACAAGGATGATTTCTGGGTTTGAGGTAAGAGCTATGAGGAGAGGCTAGGAATGTTTTCTGTAGAAAGGCGATTTCTCAGAGGGGACATGATACAAGTCTACAAAATATTTACATCTATTGATAATACAGAGATCAATAAATTTTTCATAGTAGAACATGGACAGGTGACCAGGGGGCATAATAAGAAAATTAAGAAGAAAGCATGCCATCTTGATATAAGAAAGCATGCATTCAGTAATAGGGTTGTTAAATTTTGGAATAGTCTGCCAGAGGAGGTTGTTGAGTGTGACTCGATTGCAACATTTAAGAAAGGGTTAGATTCGTTTATGGATGGGTTGGGAATCATATAATATATTGACAAAGCCAAATTGGCGGGTTTTTAGTTGTGATATAGTTATAGTTAGATGGCATGTGTGACCATAACTTAGTTATTAATGCATGTGGATGGTTTGGGTATCATATTTATATATATCATTAGTTTTGACTAAGCCAAATTGGTGGATTTGTAGTTACAACAAATTGACAAGCCCTAGGGTGCTTTGTGGATTTGCATGAGCATGTTTGGGTAGTGGGTTGACTGGGACAGTCTCGATAGGCCCATGTGGCTTTTTACTGTCTCTATATTCCTAATGTCCTAATGTCCTAAAAAACTTTTTACCATTAAAATTCATTTGCCACTTATCTGCCCACTGAAGAAGTTTATCAGGATCATTTTGAATCTTTAGCTGCTTTTTCCCGAAGCCTGGGAAACTGGGAAACGCTTCGAATTGAAACAAATTACATTAACCTATCAGAGAACAAGAAATTTGAGTACCTGGAAAAGACCGAGCGCGCCCGTCCGATCAGCTGACAATTGTAAACAATACTCTTATACTTATATATATCTATTTTATGAAATGATACGATATATTAGTATCCTTAATATAAAAGTTAACTAAAATATTAAAAAACTTTTGGCAAGCCATGTCCGACACATCATCTTTACAAAACATGTGTCACATGTTTTGTAAAGAAATTTGTTTGTAAACAAAGTATACTTCCACAGCCCGCCCGTTTATTAATTCGCGAAATCGAGGATTTAACAACGGGTGCCTGACTGTGACGTTATCGTGACGTAGAAGTGCGCAAACGGGCTCGGGAAACGATGCAAATGCGCCTGTGTGCCCGCCCGGGCTGCAGTCTGGCTTCGGGAAACGCAGCTTTTGTAAATATAATTCATTATTCCTAACTTATCATATTCAAATCTTGACACTTTACTCTTTAAGTCTAATTTATTTTGAGGAACAATAATGGCCCTAGCACTGACTGAACCCTTTTGGAAACCACTCTTCACTATTTCCCATGATGACTTATTACTGTTTTCTATTCCAAAACCACTCTTTAATCCAACCATGTACCACTCCAAATATACTACTTTGCAATAACTTCTTCATCAGCCTTATGAGTGGGGAACTTTATCAAAAGCTTTGCTAAAGTCTAAATAGGCTATATAATATCAGCTGGATCTCCTTGGTCAATGCAGTTAGCAATGTATTCCATAAATTCTAAAAGGTTTGTCTGCCATGACCTACCCTTTCTAAAAACCATGCTGGAAGTCATACAATATCTTGTTATCTTCCAAATATTTCTTTTTATGACCTTTCAGTAACTTTTGCAACCAGAGATGTTAAGCTAACTGGCCTATAATTTTCCAAATATTCCTTATTACCTTTCTTATAAATAGGCACAACATATGCTTTTTCCAGTCATCTGGTTCCTCACCAAATGTTATAGATCTCTTAAAAATCAAATAGAGTGCCTTTGCAATGCTTTTACTACCCTCCTTCAGAATTCTACCATATATACATATATATATATATATATATATATATATATATATATATATATATATATATA
>JABUQX010065631.1:47500-60480 GCA_015478945.1 Trachelipus rathkii | reverse complement strand
TATGTGATTGATTGGATTTGGAGTTTATGGAGGGTATTATGGAGGGTATAGTCCGAGGGATTGGAGGAGAGCTGTAATAGTACCATTATATTAGAGTTAAGAATATAAGGGGAACTGTAAGAACTATATTATAGGGAATTAGTTATTGAATGTTGTAGGGAAATATATGCTGGTATTTTAGTCGAAAGAGTTCGTCAAGTGAGTAAAGTATTGATTGGGAAGAACAAGGTGCGTTTAGGAGTGGGAGAGGTGTTGGATCAAATCTTTACATAAAAACAAATGACTGAGAAAATGAGAGAAGAGATGAATGTATTCTGGTTTTATGGATTTGCAACAGCGTATTATAGAGTTAACAGGAAGCCCCATGGCAGGTGTTAGTAATGTATGGTGTTGGTGGTGAGGCTTCTGAATGGCAATCAAAAGTATATATGCATAGGAGCTTGTGTAAGAAAAATGGTGTTAAAAGTATTGGTTAAATTATAGGAGTTGAGAGCATGGATTATTATGTCCCCTGGCTATTCAATTGCTATATGGATGGCTTAAAGATTAGAGAATGGGGTGCAGGAAACAGTTTTTTTTTTTGTTGTGTTGAATGTTTAGAATGGAGTGAGTACGGGCTTTAGATTTATATGGATATGTTGTTGTTTGAATCTAAAGAGAGTTTGGAGAAGATTGGTAGAGATCTGGTTGGGAATGTAAAAGAAGGGTGAAAGTATACGTAGATAAGAGTAAGTTATGGGTGTGAGTGAGGACATCCTCGGTGTGACAAGTTATGTCAGATGGCGAGCGGCTGGAACAAGTGTGAGTTTAAAAATTTAGGAATATGTTGGATGAAAAGAACGGATGATGCCGGGTATAGTAAGAAAGTGAATGGCAGGAAGGTGCTGGTGCAATTAAAAATCGTTGGTGGACTTAAAGGGACTAAAGCTGGGCAGTCTACATGAGGTATCTTGTTACACTGTTTAATGATAGTAGTGAGGGGACTATGGAATAAGATTTAATAGATTTAAAGTTCGTTTTTCAGATGACAATCTTAGGGCTGTTAGGTGTGAAGAAAATGATAAAATGAGGAATGAACGTATTAGAGGTTATTAGGTGGAAAGGTGAAAATGAGAGAAAAACTGAAAGTACGTTGAGATGGTTGGTCATGTGGAAAGATGAATGACAGTCGGTTGTTGACGGAGTATATTGTGTCAGTAGTGTTGGAACCGAACGGCTAGAGACCAAAGAAAAAGTGGATTGAGTCAGTGACGAATGTCTGAAGGAGAGAAATGTGAGTTTGGCAGACGAGAATAAAGGTGCATAATCGGAGTGAAGGGCGAGGTTTTGTGAAAGGGTATGGTTGTGCCCACTCGGGCCCAGGGATGAACTCTTCACTGACGATATGCCATACTGAGGTTTCGTCGCCGTCCCGTGAACTCTAGGGTGATTTCGACTGCGACGGGTTCTCACAAAGGTATTAAGGCGCGGTAAGGCGCGACTTCTTTTCGACTTGCTGTCAATTCTTCTACTACTTTTCTTTTCACGTATGATGTTACCGCACCTTTCACCAGTCATTCAGTCTTGGGCGAAAAGGAAACATAATATAACTATATATATTATATACTATACTAATAGTATATATATATATATATACTATATATTATATTATATATATATATATATATATAATATATATATTAAATAATAATTATATAGTATATATATATATATATATATATATATATATATATATATATCTTTTCCGATGCATGTACGCATCCATCCCCAGTCTTGGAGGAAAAAGGAAAATAATTATATTATTATAAGTAATATAATAATTTAATATATATAATAATTATATATATATATATTATATATTATATATAATACTAATATATATATAAACTATATTATATATAATATATATATGATACAGATATATTTTTATATATATATATAATATATAATATATATATATATATATATATATAGATATATATATATATAAATAATATATATATATATATATAATATATATATATATATATATATATCATAACATATATATATAACTACTACTATATATATATATATATATATAAATATATATATGTATATTATATACTCTCACTAATATATACATTATATATATATATATATATATAATATATACATATATTATATAATATAGATATATATATATATATAATATATATATATACTATAATATATATATATATATAATACAATATAATATATATATTCTCATTAGCACTCGCATTCATATTTGCGAATATATATATAAAAATTGCAGATTTTGGTTTATGTAAAGAGGATGTCTCCTATGGAACTACAACAAGAACGTTTTGCGGAACCTCCCAATACCTTGCACCAGAGGTATTTTTATTAATATTATTTTTATTATTATTTTTATTATTAATTTTTGTTTATCCCAAAATATTATATGTCTGTTATACTCTAAAATTTTGTTTGTGATTTCACATCTTGTTTTTCAGTTTTCTCCAACACTGATAATTATTTTCAACTAATATATTTGTTCCGTCCACAATCACAATATATCACTATATATGAACTCCAATTACTTAATATATCGTGACACGTGAGCTCCAATCACTTAATAGATCATGACACATGAACTCAATCACCTAAATATATTTTGGTATTAATTTTGTAATTTTTAGACAATAATTTATTAAATTGGTTTTTTGGAAAAAATACAAATTGGAAACCGCTTTCCTAGTCAACTCATTCCATATAAAAAGTTGTTTCACCGCTCAGACTTCATTCCTTGTCATAAACTGCTGCTTGCTATGGATTCTGTCCCGTTTACTTAAATCCCGAATCCCAACGATTGAACTTCAACCACAAGATCAAATTAAATGCAGCATTGAGTTGAAACTTATTATACGAATTTTGCCCATCAGGTGAAATTCAACTCTCCCCTTTTAGGACTTCTTCTTAGCCAACAATGTCACCCTAAATTAGGCTTTCATCATATCTTTGTTTATGATATGAAAGGGCATATTATAAGTGCCTGATTCAGATATTAGTTTTTATTTCTGCATAGAGACTGGCAAAATTCCTGCATCTCTGGACGTTCATTAGGACCCATTTTTTTAATGTGTGATACCACTTCCCTTTTATCCTTTTCAGCATCTTAGTAAAAGGCCAATGTTTTTTGTGATAGTTTAATTTTCGATTAGTACGGAGATCTTATCTAAAATTTAGTGTGGTTTCTCGACTGCTTCAGTTCAAAGTGGATGAGACTCCTCGTGGACCCTCAATGTTTTGGGTAATGTTTCCGTACTCTTTGCAAGCTTCGAAAAAAGTTTAAATTGCTTTTGAGATGCCCACGTTTGTTACTGAATTCACTTCTATCGTGACCTATTTGACATTTACACTTCTCACGGTTTGAACTCGACCCTTTTCTCTGATTTTATTTACGATATTTTTATGCAGTTTAATTATAAAAAATTTGAAACTTCAAAGATTTTGGACTCTTTTTTTTTAACTCTCCTATTTTTTTTCGGTGAAAGCAATTAACTAATATTTTCAAGCCTATTGCATACAACAGATGATACACTGACATTTTTTAATGTTTTTAAACAAAAAATTCAATAAATTCACAAATAAAAAAAAGAAAAATTTCGATAATATATCAAATTTGTAACTATCGATATTACCATATTGATTATAATCGATGAACCCTAAAAAATATCGTTAACGATTGATTCGAACAATTTTGACAGTATTTCGGTTGTTTTGTGTTTTTGAAGCATAGTTGTAAATGTTGAAAATTAGCCTTTAAAATAATATTTCTTCGTGTCAAAATGAATCAAAATTATTATTATTGAAAGGTGTAAAATTTTGCGTTTTATATTCAAATATTAATAAATTTATAACTAAATAATGTCCATTAAAAAAAAAATAAAAAAAAAAAAAAAGGTGAATTGTTTATATGTAATTTCTAGAAAGCAATTACTTGACAAATGTCGGTCGGATTGATGAACAAATTAAGAAAAATAAATTGAATTTGAAAATTACGAAAAGGAAGTGTATAGTATATATATATATATATATATTATATATATATATATATAATATAAATATAATATATAATTATATATATATTATTATATATATATATAATATATATAATATAATATAATAAAAAATCCAGGAAGGGCTTTCGCCCCTGTCAGTTGGTCTAGCATAGTCTTCTGGCCGAAACTCTTAACCCTAGACACTCTAGAAAAAATCATCTTCTCGCAATGGTTTCTGACGCCTGTCCTCGAGTTAAAAACACACTCAGGTAGTGCTTTCCGCCCTTTGAGTAAACTAGCATCTCTCCATTAGGCCTCAAAACTCTCTCCGGAGCTACCAGAGGATCTTGGCTTTAGGCGCAAAAATTCCCAACGCTGGGTCCAGAGTAATACAGAGCAAAGGAAATGGACCGGGTTGCTAAGCCCCTGTCGCCCTATAACCATGGCAGAAAAATCTACATTGTCTGACCGCTGCAAAAAAAACCAATACCTTCTTCCAGCGCAAAATCATTTAAAACCGTACTTCTCAATAATTTTCATTCTATATTCCAAATCATATTTAATTTTTCATTATTACAAAAAAAAACCGATTGAAAAAATTTCGCTTCATTAATAATTATTGTGCTGAAAACTCCTTCATCTATTAAATATAAACGGGAAAACAAATATAAAAATTTTGTTGCTACAGAAATTTGATAAATTTTAATCTTGTTTTAACTTATTATAATTTGATTTCTACTTCAAATTGTTCAACTAAATTTATGGTGTATTTACCGAGTTGATTAGAATTTTTACTTTTCTTGCATTCAATCTCTCTTTCTCCTATTTTCAGACTATTATTAGTATTTCAAGACTTTGTTTGAATAGGCTCGGTTTCTTGGAGAGGACACTCTTGATCATTCGTTTGGCATTTCTCGTTTCTCGGTCTTTTCCCGAGCTTTATTCAGTGCGTCCGACTCCAACGACGGTCAGATTAATAAGATTTATTAATGATAAGTATGCCTTACATAATAATTACAGTCATACTAAGTTAGTAACTATTCTTTATATAAATTTAATTTATATCTTTAGAAGATTATTCTAAAGGAAGATTTAATAATCTATTCTTATTTAATTAATATATAATTTCCTCAGTGCTAATATTCAGATGTACAATTTTTAAGCGTAGTTTTCTTTACTGATCCATATTAGTTTAATGGCGTATACTACTCTATATTATAATAATATTTACATATTTTATATAGCTTAAATAGGTATTTATATTTTCTTAAATTATATAAGATTACTTTTTCATGAAGAAGAATAATTTTAAATTTTTATCGAAATTGCTATTATAGTTATCTATTATAGAGTGCTCTAAGTTTCTGATACACTATTATTAGATCACTTTCATTTTTCTAAAATTGTTTCTTATACTGCGTGTGAATTAAGCTGATCTTATCTGAGTGTACATTGCTTATTATATTATATATCTTAGTGAATGTACCCCCTATGCATTATTGATGTGGTTGGACAAGGTAATCATAATAATGTAGTATGCCATATATTGACTTATATAGTAAATCCTGAGATCGCCAGTCAGCCTTCTCTACTTAATTATGCAGATACTAAATCTCTATTTAGTCTAATATATCACTCGATCAGTGTTAAACTAGTTAAATTAATTAGATCCCAGATTAAACAATTTGCTTATTTCCATTTTATATCGGAAATCCTTCAACATGCTCTCTAGTGTTGGGTTAATTAAGATCAAAGTTATATAAAAAAAAGTTTATCATAAAAAAATTTATAAAAAAAAATATAATGCGTCATCTTGTATCTAATTTTCTTCCATATTAATTACATTTTGATCATCATCAATTTAATAATCATATCTCACACACGCGTAGAGAAGAGCATTTATGTCACGGTTCATTTATGCAATTAATATTCTACGTAATGTATAAACCTGACTTAATTATACAAAATTGTTTTTATTATTATTATTTGTATTATTTTTATTATCATTTTCCCCCGCGTGAATAATTTTTATTGAATAATTAAAGGCAAGGTGACTGCGATCAATTTTATTTCATCAGAAGATGCCACTATTTATTCTTTACACCAAGTGCCTAGGGGTAATTAGAAATAAATTAATATAGTGTACATAATAAGAATATCACCCAGGTGAAAATTAGAAAAAATATAATTATTACTTACATATTAAAAAAAACATTTTATAAGAACTAAATGCTAAAAGTGAAAGTTTTAAACTATCTTTTAATGAAAAGTTAAATCTTTAATTTAAGAAAAAAAAAATACCGAGATTATAGAGTAAGTAACCCATTAACATAGTGTCGAAAGTAACCCTTAAAAATTCTCTATGCACTGGGAAATAATTAATTAAAATAAAAGTTTTAAATCTTCCTTAAAAATGAATTAGCCTGAATAAAAATTAAATTTACAAACGAAAGCTAACTAGTAGCTTTATTTTGAAGCATACTACTTAAAAGATATATTCTATATATATGATGATTTTAAAAATAAATTGCAAATTTGTATTAAATTTAACAAATCCGGAAGTTTTACCCAAAAAAAAAATAAACAGCAAGAATTCCTATTATAGTTTAACAAATAAAAAAAAAAAATCACTTGTAAAAAAAATAAATTTACCATATAAGTTACCCATTCACATTATTGAAACAAAAATCTAAAAACTATATACACAGTGTATAAAATTTTACAATTTAAAAGTTACTGATAAAAAGAAAAAAATGAATTCGAATTAACATTAAATAAAATAAATTTACTAAATGAAGCTACACATTAACTTTTCTTATTAAACCTACATCCAAAATTATACTGAGTAAAAATAATTAAAAGTAAATGTGAAAGTAAAATGTTAAATTAATATTAATAAAAATAAATTTACTAAGTGATGTTTTCCACAATTACTATTTTTATTTTGAGCATATCCCTTGGAAATTATTTTAAATGCAGTAAGTTATTAAAATTTAAGGTACAGGATTTGAAAGTTCCATAAAATAAAATAAATTTACTCAAACAGTAACTACCCATGAACTTTGTTACATCATCCCCCTTAAAATATACTGAGAAAATTAAGTAAAAGTTAAAATAAGAGTCAAAAATTAAGTTTATTAATAAAAATAAATTTACTACTGAAGTAACCCGTTTTAAAATAAATTTACCGGAAATGAAACTACCCATCCACCTTTTGTTTAAAACCTGTACTTTTACATACTGAAAACCTTATTATAAAGTTCAAATTGAACCCAACCGATTTACAAATAAAAAACAATAAAACTACTTCTAAGTAACCTATACATAATGTTTTTGGCTAGTCCAAAGAATAACGTGAAAAAATAAAAATGAACCCAGACAATTATCAAATACAAAACAAATATATTTTAACAATAAAACTGCTGCCTACTAATTTTTTTTGAAAAAAAAAAAAGATTTTTAAAAGTTACCAAAAAAAATAAGAATTTTATTCTAAAATTATTTTAAACTTTGAAAACATCTTAAAAATTATTACCAACACAATATTGCCTATTAATTTTGATAAAAAGAAAATTTTATAACAATACTACTGCCAATAATATATTAATAATAATGACAATTATAATAGTAATAAAATTATAATAGCAAGGCTAAAAATAATAATTAAAATTATAAATTGCAATACTTATAATAATAAAATAAAAATTCCAAACGATGACTATAACAATAATAATTATAAATGCTTGTACAAATTTTAGACGCGGGCGGGATTTATACACATAAGTCGAAAAAGTTATGGTGTTCACAGCCACCCCGAATCGAAAGTTACTGTACTTTTAACTGTATTAAATGGTGTTCAATATTTTCCTATCAGTGAGCTTAAATTCCGGCATAAAGACTTTGGTTATCTTATGATTCAAGTAAAGAGAAACTAAATTTTGGTAAAAAAGAAAATTTTATGAAAATACTACTAATAAAAATAATAGTAAATTTATATGGAGAAACTCATACTTATAAAAAACTAACGTCTGTTAGCAAACCACGAGTTCAGTAATTTTCTAATATTTCACTCATTTCCGCTTTTAAAAATTTATTAGTAAGGAATTGAAATAATAATAAAAAAAATGGTAAAAATTATATCTCTTATTTGTCGCTTTGAAATGTTACGATTAAGGAAAAAAAATTATAATAAAAATGAAAACAAATATTAATAGTCTTCGACGAATGTTTTTATATAGTAAGGATGAAATTTTTGTGTTAAATCCTACTCAGCTGATTTTTACAATCTATCTTGAAGCTAGAAAAGTGCCGTATTTTGAATATTTTGAATCAGTGTAAAATAGGGCTTAATAGTAAGTTACTATTAAGCCCTATTTTACACCTATTAGTAACAGCAATTCGAGGTCAACATTGTTTAAGTTTCAATTATAAAATCCCATGAAATGAAATTCTATCAAGTTCAATATAGTACAGTTATTTTGATATTCGAACAGAAATCAAGTAGGCGAATGTTCATATTTGAAAAATACAGAAGTAATAAGCTAAAGGGGGCCTATTTCTCATAAATTTCTTCGAGTAAAAAAAATATTAAAAAAAAACAATACTGTAGTTCCTTTTCTAATTAGTAGCAGGTGAAAATTACATAAAAGAAAAGTAGGCTACCAAAAATCAAAATACGACCGCGTGGTCTTGGTCGGTGGCCTTTTACCAAATTTACAAATGAAGGCTAAAGTTAGTTTAAATTATGCGTGCTTTATTAATAACAAAATTTTATATATAAAAATATAATATTAATAATAATAACAAATCTATCATATTATAAATCGGTATAAAATGGCGCATATAAATAATAATAAATATTAAACGTTATTTGCGTTTTTGCCAAAGGGGCCTACTTTTATCCAATATGCCAAAAAGGGCATGCTTTTATCCCAATTTTATATAATATATATATATATATATATATATATATATATATATATATATATATATATATATATATATATAATATATATATATATATTATATATATTATATTATATATATATATATATTATTATATATATATATATGACTAAATAAGATAATAAGAATGAAAATGACCAAACAAATATATTACCTTTTAACTTTTTGATGACGCAAAGAAAATATTGATGAAAATAGAAGTAGTAGTAAGAGACAAAAGTATGAGCGATTTGATTAATGATGTTAGCAATATTAGTAATATTAACAGTATATCTTATATGATATTATATTAGGAATGATGCAACTCACACACACAGATAGAATACACACTTATGAGTCAATAATAGTATTTCATCAATACTCTCATACCCTCCATTTTATGATCCATCTATAGTCTATACCATCCGTCAAAAGCATGGGACAAAAGAACATTAACTCTTTGTTTAACTTAAGTAAATAAGTTCCTCTTTAATTATTAAATAATAACAATATCAATACAATAGAAATAGAAATTTATTTTAACATTTTCTCCAAAACCTGAAATAAAGAAAAACCATTTTAACAACTATTTACATATCCCTAAAACCCCTCTTATCAGGGTTTAATCTGTGCTAACCTCGTAAGAAGATACCCTCTTACTCCCCATCACCTACTTGAATATCCTGTTCCTTATTTCTCCAACGTACCTATAAAAAATCAATCTTAACCCTTTTTCTCCCCTTTCTTTCCCCTTTTCCTTTTACTCTTCATTCCCCTTTCTATGTACTGTTTAATATTTTTCACGCTTACTCTATCCTTTGTTAACACATCTGCTACTTGTTTTTCCGTAGGTATCCATTCAATTTCTTTTATTTCTTCTTTTTCCAACCGTTCTTTTAAACATCATATGTCAATTTGTAATCTTTTATTCAAAACACCTGATATAGACCCTAAAGCATTTACCAAGGTTTTACTATCTACTTTCACTCTTATCTCTATTACTTCATCTATCAATTCTGTCCATAATTCCCTTAAATACATTCCCGTGTCAATCCCTTCATTTAAAGCTGTCTCGGCCTCTATAGTTGACCTGGCTATCCTTTTCGCAACCCCTGATTTCCACAGCAAAGGACATTTGTTCCCTAACTCATCCTTTATCCCTATTAAATACCCAATTTGTGATTTCATACCTTCTACATTACCAAATGACGCATCTGTATAGATCTCAAATTCAAGCTCACTTCCCTTCAGTTTATCCATACGCACATTCATTTCTTTCTTTCTCACCTTTTCTATAACTCTATCTACTTCTTTCATATTTTTCCCTGTTGCCTGTTTATTGTTTTTATTTAGACCACTAACGTCAAAAGATATGTCCGGTCTAGTGTGTTGTGCAACCCAATTAAGTTTCCCTATATGTGATCTGTACCTCGTCATTTCTGTGTTTGTTAACTCTCTACCATTCTCAATTTTCCCATATACTTCCCTGTCCTTTTTTAATTCTTGAACGTATTTATTTTGACTAAGGATAATAACCTCCTCACGTTCTTCTATCTCCACTCCTATGTATTTAAAACATTTTTCATCTTCATTTCCGATTTTTAGACGTTTCTTCAAGCTCCCTATCACCTCTCTTTCAAACTCTATTGTTCCCCCATACAATAAGTCATCTACGTGGGAACACATTACACCTATTAATTGATTCCTCTTCTTCCATCTATAGATGGTAGGATTAATAAAACTCTTTTTTCCCCCTGTCTCCTGTATCACCTTAATCAATTTCTCATACCAGATACGTGCTGCATCTTTTAGCCCGTACACCCCTTTATTAAGTCTCCACACGTTACACCTATTAATTGATTCCTGTTCTTCCATCTATAGATGGTAGGATTAATAAAACTCTTTTTCCCCCTGTCTCCTGTATCACCTTAATCAATTTCTCATACCAGATACGTGCTGCATCTTTTAGCCCGTACACCCCTTTATTAAGTCTCCACACGTTCCTCCTTTCCGCTTCCTTTGGTGGCTTGACATAAACCTCTCTTCTTATTTCATCTCCTTGTAGATACGCTGTTTTGATGTCCATACTTTTGCATGTCCATCCATACCGCCCCATAATTGCCAGACACAGTTTTAGCGTTTCAGTAGCACACGTCGGAGCATCAGTTACTAGATCCTTCTCCTTTTCTTCGAATCATCTTACTACTAATCGTGCTTTCCATCCCTGTCTTCCTTCAATTTCCTTTTTTGTCATAACCCATCTTGTATTCATCACCTTTTTTCCTTTCCATTCAGAACCACATACTTCTGTGTAGACATTATTCTCTTTCCAACTGTCTAACTCCCGTCTTTTTGCCTCCAGTTGCTGTTTCAGTTCTACATTCTCCTTTGTATTTTCAAAGTAAAAACTTTTATCTTCGTCCGTTTCTTCCGTTTCTACAGTTTCTGTCTGTTCTTCCTTTCTTAAGTCTTCCATACTTTCACCATCACCGCTCTCTTCCATATCTGTTTGTTCTTCTGGTTTTTGAGATTCTTCACTAACATCTGCTAGATCCCTTATTTCGGGATAGTACCTTAAATCTACCCACTCCTTTTCGTCAGTTTCTATATCGATTATGTTGTAGCTTTGACTATATTTTTTACTGCTTTTCTTTGCTGCTCTTCCCAATATCTCGATTTTCCTTTCTTCCTCATCCTCATTCCATATCCGATACCTTTCCCCCTTCTTTAACGCCTCTTTGTTAATTTTCTTCTCTTCCATTGTCTCCTGAATATATCCTTTTTTCTTTTTACCTTTCTGGTATACCCTGTTCTCTCCTTCGCTATCTGAATCATCTGAAGTACTATCGCTTACTTCTTTTCTCCTTCCTCCCTTTCTTCCTTCCTCTTGTAATTCCTCTTTTTCCTCATACGATTCTGGTTCTGAATCCATTTTCTTTCTATAAGGTGTTTCACCTTGTATTCTTGTTATGTGCACTCTGTTTACCCACCGCACCGAACTCCCATGTTTTACGATAACCACCTTCCCATCTCTTCCAATCACCTTAGCTGGCCCTCTCCATTCTTTTTCATTTTCCCTCTTATAATACACTTCTTCTCCTATCTGAGCTTCTTCTAATTTGTGTTCTCTCACATTTTCTAACACAGCTCTTCTTATCCGGTCCTCGGATTCTCTTTTAATATGTATTTCCCTGGCTAGATGTATTCCGATTAGGGTATTTTTTATGAGCTCACATTCGTTTCCTTCTTCTAACATGGTAATTTTCTTCTTTCCTTCCTCCACTGTTGGCACCCCTAAATTTCTACCGAATACCAGTTGATTAGGGGCATAACCTCCTTTCATGAACAGACTATTCCTGGCTGCAATAGTCCACTTGAGACATATTTCTAGATTTGGTACTTCCTCTTTTAGTTTCCTCATATTCTCTTTCACTAGCCCCACCATATTTTCACATATGCCATTACTCCATGGACTCTCCGCTGCCGTACATCTCATTTTTATACCGAATCTTTCATTTAAACTTCTCATCTCTTTGTTATTAAATTCCAATCCATTATCTGTAAAGAAACATTCAGGTGCTCCGAATACACTAATCCACCTATCTAATACTTTCTCTGCTATTTCCTCCCCCTTCTTATTTCTTATCCACGTCCCCTGACATAACCTCGTTGCGACATCAACCAATAGTAAAAACATTTTCCCTTCAAACTCCCCCAAATCCATAGCAACCACCTCATTAAACTTCTGGCTTTGAGGAAAACCAACTACGGGCCTCGCTGGTGTCCTTTTATACCTTATGCATACCTTACAGGTGTTACACAGGTCTTTCAATTTCTCCTCTATCTCCTTTATCAACTCTTCACTAACTCCCTCTTCGTTGTGATAGGCTGTCTTTATCATTCTCATGATTTTATCACAACTCCCATGACCAAATTGCAGATGTAACTTTAATAATTTAATTCTCCTTCCCTTCGGTTCTAATAGCCATT
>JABUQX010065631.1:10000-42500 GCA_015478945.1 Trachelipus rathkii | reverse complement strand
AATTCATCCATGATGATGGAACAGTTTCTAAAGTAAATTTTCAATAATTTAATGTATGAATTTAATCAAAACTCAATAATGCTGCAGTAATGATTAATAGATATTTTATACGTCAAAAATAACAAACACGCTGGTCAGGGAAAATTTGCAGATTTGGTCAGGGAAAGTCAGGGAAATCAAATTCAAAATTTCAGTGTGTACCCTGTTAATATAATCTTTCTTAAAAAAAATAAGACTGAAGTAAATCGATTCAATTTTTGTATGGGAACTATCTTTTCCCGCAAGTTAAAATAACCAAAGTTTTGGCAACAAAAGTATTATTTAAAGAGGAGGGTGAAATAAGGAATAATAAATCCAAAATAATAAAAGTATAAATATAATTATAATGAGTAGAACTGATTTTATCTAAATGAAATACAAATATTAAATTGTTTTGCCAATTTTCTATCTTTGGCTGAAATGGCGTGAAGTAGCCTGGAGTATACTAGGCCTGCTTTTCAAGTTTTATTTCTTATAAAAAAAATTTCTTAAGATATTCTTTTTAGTGCTTTAATAAAGTAACTAGTAATTAGAAGAAACAATAAAAATCTTACCACATAAAATGTTTCAGGAGACGGCTGTAGAACACGTAACAATGTAGTTCACTTCTTTTAAAATGAAGTGAAAGTCATGTGTACGGGATTAGCGTGTAATGTGATGTTGCCGATTGGACTGGTTTACGAAAATTTGTGGCGAAAAAAAGGGAGAAGATAAATGGTGATGTAAGGTGCTTTTTAAATTTTGTTAAAAAAAAAATAAAATAATGGCCTCTTGTTTTATCGATCTATACTTGTCATTGAAAAACGGCCGAGTATATTATTATTATTATTATTATTATTATTATTATTATTATTATTATTATTATTTTTAAGTGCATGTATTATTTATATATATTGACACATTGAAGTTTCGATAAGTGTTTTTAATTTACGTCAAAATCTCAATGTGTGGTATCATCGTATAATAAATATTTTATTATTATTAATGAAAACCATACAACTTGCTTCACCGAATTATTTGTATCAGAAAACTTTACAAAATAAATTTACCAACACAGCGATTTATAAATTGAATAAATTATTTATTATTTCGTTCATTTAAATTTTTGAAGTCGCAAAACTTTTTGAAATTTTGAACTTCATTAATTTTATAGTTAAATTTTCTTCAAACATTTTGAGAGTTTTATTAATTATTATTGATCGTTAATAATAAATAATAAAATTACTTCATTATAAGATCGAATATTTTTTTGCTTTTGATCTTATAACTGAGGTAATTAAGTTCAGTTAATTGGTTCATTCCATCATTTGATCTTAACCGATTGTGATGTTTCTTAAGAATTTATATTCTTTCGCACTAATTAGAGATTCTTTTTTTTTGGCACGCTGCCACGTTTTCTTGACAACTGTTGACTGAGAGATCGTATTGAATTGGCACGCCAACTTTATTAACTGTACAACATTAATACCAATTTAAATAGGGTCTCTTGTCAAACATAAAAAATAATCTTTTCTGTCACATTAAATTTGGGTGGGACATTCCGATCCTACAGACGCTTCTTGTTTCTTGCGTAGGACCGTACATCTCTTAACACCTACCCTAACTGTGCTCATCTGGTTCGTCAGGAGTTTAATGAGCAAGTTCACACAGTTAATTATTAGAATATTAAAAATAATAATCAAAGCAAATTAAGAGTATATATAAATAGAATCATCCGCAATGATTATATGCGGATGATTTGGTTTTGTGTGGCGAATCTGAAGAGAGTTTGATAGGATTGGTAGGGGGATTTGGCAGGGTGTGTAAAAGGAGGGGTTTGAAAGTAAACATAGATAAGAGTAAGGTTATGGTTTTGAGTGAGTACAGTCCTCGGTGTGAGGTTATGTTGGATGGAGAGCAACTAGAACAAGTGTTTGAGTTTAAATATTTAGGATATATGTTGGGTGAAAAGGGAACAAATGATGCAGTCTAGTTGGAAAGTTGTGAATGGCAGGAAGGTGGCTGGTGCAATTAAATCGTTGGTAGATGTAAAGGGACTAAGTCTTGAGGGCCCCTAGGGTCTTACATGAGGGGTATGTTGTTAACCGTTGGTTGAATGTTTTGTAGCAGAATTGATGGTCGAATAAGGAGCGTATAGATCTAAAGTACAATGTGTTCAGATGGACAATCTTAGGGCGTGTTAGTGTGAGAAGAATTGATAAAATGAGGGAATGAATGATTAAAGAAAAGTTTAGCTGAAAAGAACAGGGATAAAATGAGAGAATTAAATGAAAGTACGTTGAGATGTTTGTTCATGTGGAAAGAGGGATGACAGTCGGTTGGTTAAGCGGTGTATAGTGGTGAGTGGTTGAGAATCGACCTGCTGGAGACAGAAAGAAAAAGTGGCATGAGTCAGTAAAGAATACCTGGAGGAGAGAAATGTGAGTTTGGCAAAGGCGAGAAGAAATGTGCTAATAGGAGTGAATGGCGGGGTTTTGTTGAGGGGGTATGGTTGTGGGGGCTTTGCCAAAGGTGAACCCCACATTGACGATATTGCCATAGTGAGGGTTCGTCGTGAATCCGTGAAGCTCTAGGGTGGATTTCTAACTGCGCGACGAGTTCTCACTTGAGGTATAGAAGGGGCGGTAAGGCTGGGCTTTCTTTTTCGACTTTGTGTTTTTCTTCTTACTAATTTTCCTTTTTCAGTGCATGTCACGCGCACCTTACCCCAGTCTTGGGGAAAGAAAGGTGATGTATATATATATATAATATATATATATATATATATTATATATATATATATATATATATATATATATATATATATTATAATTATATATATATAATATATATATATAATATATTATATTATATATATATATATATAAGGTGGTGGAAGAAAGGAATTATGGAAGAGGCGTAGATTGGTGGACATTTGGAGTTTGTTTATATGAAATGATGGTTGGTAGGTTGCCTTTTAATGCCACATATGAAATGATGGTTGATAATTCGCCTGTTATAGTCACTGATTATGATAAACTCTACACCAAGATCGTCAATGAAGATGTGAGTATTATTATTATTATTATTATTATTATTATTGTAAAGAATTTTACTGTAAAATTTGTTAAATTTGTAAGGATTTTAAAACATTGCATTATTATTATTATTAGTAGTAGTAGTAGTAGTAGCTATTATTAATTATTTTTATTAGTTTTTCAAAGTTTGTCATGTCTTTTGTTTTATCATCATTATTATTATTATTATATTCTATTCTCGAATCGTATCTGCTAAAACATACATTCTTATTTTTGTATGATTTTTCTCCTTTTTTTGTTTAGTGATTCTTCTGCTTCCCAATTATGTTTTATTGCATATCTCTATTGTTATTATTGCACAAAAAAAAAATAACATCAACTAAGGTGCAAAAAATATATATATCAAAGCTAATCTTAATTCTGACCTGAATATAATGCGAATGTTGAATTATAATTCTCATTATATAACTTGATATTAATTATTAATTATTATTATATATATATATTATTTTCCTCTAATTATTAATTATGTATTATTATGAGTTATACGTTGAAAGAGTTGCGGAAATAGATAGGATGGATTGGAGACGCGAATTGTTATACGCTAATTTATTGAGTGTACTCCGCCCTATGCTTTAGGAATAGCATTCGTAGTTTTTACATTATATTGTAGTAATGGAATTAGACATGTTTATATGAATCTGTTAGTAGTTTATTCTTTAGGCTGTAAAAGACGACTCATTATGTAAGTCTTCATGAAAAACAGGGAATGAAATGCACTCGCATTAATATAATATAAAATGTGAATTTTTGAAGAATTTTAGATGCTCATTGAGTGTTAGCTATTTTATCGGCTGAGTCTATTTTCAATAACTAGGAACTACCAAAAATAGATGATTAATCCGATTAAAGGTTAATATTTGATAGGATATATATTTTTGGGGTAGCTCGAAAGTTTTTATCCGATTATTACATATAAGATACCCTAATTCAAAGTTTAAGAAAATAAAAATTGGACCCTATTTCAAAAAAAAATAATATTTTTTTAAAATTTTAGGATAACAGTCGGTTTTTCCCAATATACACTCCCAGTAAAGATTTGCGTACTATTACGCATCAGGGTAATGAGTGTTGGAATAACGACAAGTTACATTTGCGATCTTAATAATGTCTTCAGTTCTCGTCAATTTTTACTATGCGCTACATATTTTACACGAAATTGTTATTCCAAGTAATATAGTCTACTAGTTTTAAAATTCGGTATAGCGCAAGTGGAAGACGAGAGACATACTAGAAATGCGAAATTGGAAATTCAAGCCGGTTTTTAGTAGATATTATTGATTGTTTTTATCAGTTACTCGACCCTCTAATCGTTAACGAAAAGTGTTAATATAAGTAGAGCACATTTTTTAGGTGAACCAAAAGCAGTTTTTGTTTGCATTTTTTTTTATTGTAGCTTATGACCAATATATGTCTTTACACTCCTTAAAGGTCTTAAATATTTCGAAATCTCTTAGATTTGGTGCGATATCCAAACAAGCCGTAATATATTGTGTACGAATAATATTGTTTATTTTCCTGATTGCAATGTTTTGCTATTAAAACTAAGATGTTCATAGTGTTTTAATAGTGTGGCCTACGTGTGCCCTATAATTTTAGGTATTATTCCTTAAAAACTTTTGTCTTTTCAGAGTAATATTTAAACGGTGATATTTATATAGCTGGTTATTTTTTAGATATTTGCAGAATCACTGCGACCTAGACTTATATTTTAGATTTATGTTCTATTTAATAAATATATTTGTTTAAAATAGAAATAAAAATATTCTTTTTTTATTATAGCAGTTGATTACTGTGAAACTGGGATTTATGGCAATCTTTTAGTATGTAATTAAGCTTTTATTGAACATTATGATTTGGTATATAATACAAACCCTTTTGTTCTGAGCTCCCTTGATGATTTTTATAAAAAGCAGCCGAAGAAAATTACTTTTTGACAACTTTTTTACCTGTATTGCCAATGTTTTGAGGCACGAACCGTTCATCATAATATGGCACACCCAATTTTCTGCTTTTTGTCGTGTAATAAAGAACAAAAATGGTAATTCGAAAAATATATTTTGACTTTTATCACAATGTCAATTTTTTCCAATTATTGGAGCATAATTATTTTATGAAAATGCAAGATTTTTTTTCTTGCTAGGATTTTGTTTGTAAACTCCATTAGTTTATGCTAAATACAAAAAATATGGCTTCATACTAAAAAAAATACTGAGCAAAAAGATGGAACGGTACGCCCATTGTATTTCCCAAATATTTTTCCAAGCAAATTTTGGTTAGATTAAATTGTATAAACTGGAAAAAAGATATGCGCTACTCTCTCGATTTTCTTTCGGATGGAAAAGTCCGATATATTGGGGAGTATTGCAGATGGTGAACGCGTTCAGTGCCACGGTTATGGGACGTCGCATTGAAAAGAATTTTCCAAGGTACTGGTGCGTGCAATTAGTAACTATAAATAAGTTAATATAGTAATATAGTTATTGTACCAATGGGAGGGGGGTCAAATTTAAAATATCATATTATAACTTAGGAATATGTTAAGTTGGCTTTTAGAGGATTATTTATTATTAAATTAGTATTTATACAAGTGTTATATATTTTCGTGTATTAGACTAAGTTTTTTTATGAGTCTAATTAGGTTTATTCTTATTGTATCTATGATTGTTATAGATTGAGTATTATCTTCTATCTAGTTTTTATATTGATATTGTTAGGATAATATACTATTTAATTATTAGTATAGAGTTATTACAATATTTACTCGTTTTAGATCAGGTTTTATTTGAATTAATCGTGAATACAATTGTATTATTTTAGAATATATGTATTTATATAAGAATTCAGATCATCGTAATATCATTGATAGTGTCACATGGTCGATTGGCGTATGGAGGATTTAACTTCATGTTTGAGTGCATCATTAAAAGATAGCTGTTGTAGACGAATAAAGAATAGGTTACGTACTATAACTTAGATAACAAATTTGTTATTTACTTGCAGGTGTTATAAATAGTTAGTATTGAACTTATTTTAAATGTTTATAATAGTGAGTATCTAATTCGTGTTAAGTGTTGATTTAGTTTGTCTATTTGTACTTAGTTTTATCTAAGTTCATGTTACTCAGCTATATATGTATTAGTTTTCATTTTGTTTTTTTTTTTTTTACTTATATTAGAAATATTATTTATACTAAATGATATATATTCGGTTTATATTGTAATTCTATATAGTTAATAATAATAACTAAGTGTTATTATGTATTTTAAAATTTTATGATTAAAATAGAAAACCCTATCCAGTGTTAAGGGGATTAACCTACTTATTATATATATATACAGAGAGAGAGAGAGAGAGAGGAGAGAGAGAGTAGAGAGACAGAGAGAGAGAGAGGAGAGAGAGACGATGAAGATATTTAGTTAGAAGAGAGAGATAGAGATATGAGAGAGTGTTTATTTTTATTATCTCTTGTCAAAAGTATCATATGCATATAGGTTTTTATATATCTATATCAATCAACAATCAATGATTTAATACTAGTAATATATATACCATGTATACTTTAACTACTTTCATGTTTAAGTGTTATAGTAATCATTGTTATTAATAGTATTAAAATATATATATATGTGTTGTTATAATATATATTATGTTAGTTATTTTATCTTGTCATTATATATTATCTTAACTTCAATGTTATTATTACTATGTGTTTTATTATTGATATGTGATTTGATATAACTTATATTATAAATTACACGTTAGATATATTTCAGTTTATACTAGTATTAAGATATCTAAGATAATGAGTTAGTTAGAATTAACATATTTTTTACTGTACAGTTAGAATTATTTTGAATACTAACTTTTTATTTTTCTGCTAGAGTTTATGAGGTCATATTGAAAGTTAAGAATGTTTTATGAGTGATAACTGATTTGTGACATGCAATGATTAGTTAATACTATTTATTCTAGGTTTATATTAGGTGAGTAATTAGTGTGTTAAAAGCCACCTAACGTCATAGTTACCTGGCGAGAAAACTATCGCAGATAGGCGTTGTATACAGCTTAAATGGAGGTGAATTTACATTGCTGGACATGTGCTGATTCTCTTAATTTTTTATGCATAGCTCATGTATAGTGTAATATATAGAAAAATATAAAATAAAATACACAAAGAAAAAATGGACAAACTTACAAGAAGAGAAGTAAATTAAAAAACTCTCAAATAAGTATCAATGTAGCTACAGCTCTTAGGAGAAAGGAATTACAAATTTTTGAATCCTGGTATAAAACACTATTGTTAGATGAGTATAATGATAAAGAAAATAAAAAAAATAAAATAAACAATAATATTCTTCACTATTTCATCTTTCCTAGCTTTTTTATCTATCCTTTTGATATCTTTTGGTCTTATGTCTAATTGTCTTTTGTTTATGCTTTTATATCTTTGCTCAGGTTTATTTCTACTCTGGGAACTTTTATCTTCGCTTTTTGAACGTTTAACCAGTTTATTTTACAGACCTATTTATTTTCTACTCTCATTCGAATAATATGATTTTCTATTAAAATTTATTCCCGTTCTTTGTATTATTTATTCTTTTGAATAACCCCAAGGGCGTGTCAGGTTGGTCATTTATACCTGGGCTAACCGATGATCAAGGTGCAAGTCTTGCCCAGAGTTCGTCTTGCGCCTTCGGGGAACTTAAAGCTGAGGGATGAGGATCTTACACCTCTCTCTCGCCGACTTGGTGTGTAGTTGTCTCACGAATTATCCGCAGTCTCTTTTGGGTTATATTATCTGTTGCATATCGCGGTGTTGATCCTGTTATTTTGAGAGAGTTTCCTCCGCCCCTCCACTACAGGGTATGGACAAAAACGTACGCCCCCTTGTGTTCCCCGTCGGCTCTCGAGCCCCCTACATTGTTCAGCAGGTAATTACCTATTACATATTTTAATATTAATAAAAATAAAAAATATATACTAATGCTCTATTCCTCCATGCTATAACTAAAAAAAATATAGTAGGGACCTATATAATTTATATTTAATATAATAGTGTAAGTTAGGTTTTATCTTATTCTTGTATATCTTATTTTATGTTATCACATTTACCCTAGACTAATAATATATTAGCGGGGAAACGTGTGTATTCACTTAAGATAATGTTTTCCTTTTCGCTCGGCTAGCATATTGTGAGTATTCTAGGGAGTAGTGTAGTGATCCTTTCTTTTTCTCTTTTTCTCTCTTTTTTTTTGGTTCGAGCGACAATCAAAATTTCAGACACATATTAAATTATTTAGGTCGCGACAGTATATACCGAAAACCATACAACATGATCTGTCTAAGTTTCACATCAATTTAAATGACTCATGTAAAGTTTAGATGAAGATAATGGACCTCGTCGATTAACTAGATATGATAGACTTATAACACAAATATTACTCACACTTTATCTTAAATACTAATCTCACTATTATAAATTATTTTTTAAATTAGTATATAATTAAGACTCATTATATAACAAAAATTGTATCACTAACCGTGTTATATTATATACTATTGAAATACATATATTTACAATAGTACTATACTTTATTGTCACGTAAAACAGATTTTTCACATTTCAATTGAATTCCTTTTAGCATCAATTATTCTAGAACTTATGAAATATATATATATATATATATTAATTAACACTCAATGACAAACCATGCATCGACTAATAACTATGAATATTAAAACTTATGTATTAACTAGTAGTTTAATAACCATAAGTTATCTTACACACTTATTAACAACAGTAATAATGTTAACTTAATCATAGCATATCACAAATTTTGATTTTTCAGATTTTGCCAAGCGATGATCCCTTTGATTCTCCTGATTTCAATTCAGTGGACTATATTAATGAAAAATTTCCAGTGAACAATATTGCATTATATTTGTTATAATTATTTAAAAATATCATATAAATTGACTCCAGTATATAGTTCATAGGAAAATGAAACCTGAAGTTTTGCTATTAATATACTGGTAGTATTCAATACTGTTTATAACATTATCCAAGGAATTGAAATTATCTAGGGTTTCACACTCAAACTTAAGAATAATAATAATAATTGGTTACAACTACAAATACCTTCAATCAACAACTTATAACACGAAGAAACTTGTTAATAAATTTGTACAAAGTGTACACATAACTTTTAATAAACAGGAAGTAATTAAATATTAACATTTGCAGAGCAGAAGAATAGTGCGACTCCGAAGACTGATTTCACAAGAGTGCAGATTATGTAATGTTAAGTATACACTCTATCATTATTTTGAGCTTTATTATACACAGTTTAAGTCATAGTTTTCCATTACCTATTTAATGTACTTATTATTATTATTATTATATATCGAATTATACTAATATAAGACTCTCAAAATAATAATTGGGAGACTATACTAATTCCCTATTTGTCCTCGTGATTTATATTTATTTATAATTTAGTGTAGCTTAACGATATTTTTATGATGCTCTACACGACACTAGATGTAATCTCAAAGATATTTCACACATCAATAAATAAGCTGCAAGGTGGTTCTGCAATTATACAATAAAAATAAGACTTAGATCATAACAACGACATATGTTCAATTACAAAGAAACATCATCTTAACATAACTTTTTACGCTCCGAAATTTAACTATTTAACATTAATATCACAAAAGTTATCATCTCAACTAATACACACTAGTAAACGTAAACTTGCTTATGGTTATGTTAATAAACGTAATCAAATTTTTCTTCCACTCATAATTTAGTGCAAAGACATATCATTTTAAAACATAATTAAGACTTTCTTTAATATTTTATCTCTATTTTGCCAAGTATAATTAACTAACATAACGGAAACAAGCTTTAGCACACATAGAGTCTTCAATTCAGATTGTTTCATCATATCTGAATTTCATGACTCGATCTGAAGAACTCTACACATCAAGGAAAATTTAACAGAGCTTGTTAAATGCGACACAAGATAGAATACAAGAAAAGATTGTATATCAAAAACAAACCTAACACAATTTACACGAATAAACTGTTAACATTAAAAAGTTTCACACTTACACCTGCAATAGTACACTTAAATTGCCTGCAAAGGATAAAACGATCACTCGACTATTTGTTCAAGCATATCTCCAACATATTAACGTTAAATTTACACTGACACAGCAACATTTAGAAAAAATGTATCATAACAGTTCCGAATTCATTCAAACCTTGACAATCGAATATACCTACTTAAATAAACGTTCTACACCTATACACACATTACTTAGACATTAACGAACGTAACATCGATAACTAAAGAAAATAACATTGTGACTAAAGACAAATCTAAACACAAGTATTCTTTAAACATATATTAAGAACTGTTAACATTAACAAGAACGCCACAGCTTAACACATAAAGTAACTTGATACATTGCATGCAAAAGCGCAACCCTATTCTTCTTATTATCAAGCATATATCTAACTTACTTAACGTTCTAATCTTACAGAAACACAGATGAAAACATTATTATGTAAAAAAGCATGATAACCTTACACGTTATTCATAACATAAGTTATTACGATTTACTGTCGTCATGAAGAAATAAAGCTCTTCACATTATTTTTCCAATTAGTGATCAAAATTTATCATTAGCTTACCTAAATATCATAATCACATATATAAGTTGTCATCACAAAACTATTTAAACAGAGAGTCTTTACCATAAATTATGAAGCATTAACAATAACAAAGTTTTTATCAAACATAGCATAAAAATAAGTTTATTGAATTCCTAAAGATAATGGAGGAAGGTGTCATAGCGATAACTGAAGTTAAGTGCTTCGTAAATATGCAGCGTAAACCAAACACCGTCCCTCCCTGCCCTCCCCTACCCATCCGCGTCACCAAATTGATATCTCTTTTTAGAGTCTTTACGACATCTAAATGATAGCAGCTATAATTATCGTTTAGTACCATTTGAGCTAGAAAACTATACATACATCAACATCTATAAGCTTATATACTAACAACGAATATATTGCTAGCGTAACATATTATTTTCAAATATATAAACAATAAAATACACTAGCCTACCAGAACTATGAATTAATAAAGAGTCAACAATGCACAAACTACTAACATCAACACCTTAGCACGAATAAACTGCAAATTAAATAAAAGTTCCATTAAACTTAACAACATATTAAATAAATTACCTGAATTACAGTTAAGTCAGTATAATAATTCGGAAATACAATATTTATATTTATGGAGAGCTTGGCAGTTATTCAATTAGTTTATTTTGTCTTTACAGCGAACGGAATGGTTTTATATAGATACTAGAATGCAGGAAAAATGTAGGATACAAAATAATTTTTTTTATTTACTAACCAGCGAATATATGTTAAAAATATTACCATTTATTGCCATTATGAATTAAAATTCTATTCATGATGAATTGATGGCAATTATCTGTACAACGACAATAATTCGATGAGTCTAAAGTCACTACACTCACTAACCAACATTTCACGTTAAAATTAAAGAAAACACACACTAAAACATCCATGTAAATTAATAGCTATTGCGCATTACTAAACTATATACCGTATTACAACTTTTTTCCTAGACATTATCTCTAATACATTATTAACGTTAATATTACATTGATACAATGGAATATTTATTGAAACTTACTTTTCATGAATTCAAATAGTACTTATATATCATTACAGGCATAACGTAATAATCTATAAACATTAAAAGAATATTATATATACATAACATTAAAATAATTACTTTGAATAATTAATTAATTTGTATATATGTGAATTGTGGACTTATCTGTAAACGATACGAAATCGGCAAGTAGAATACAAAGCTAAATTCATAACCCCTCCCACCCTTCCCATATCCCCAGTGATCAATTGATCTAGCCCCCCACTACCTATATACACCGCCCCCTACTACCATCCACCATGACTCTCCTCATTCACTACTATTACATATGTCATATTTCTCAGAGTATCATTTCGATTAAACATAAACACAAAAATATGATTTTTTATTACTTACTAATTCATCTGAAATATTAATAAAAACTGAACAATAATTTTACTATATAATAAAGTGATACATTAATAATTTAACCGAAAACTAGGATAATATTACATCTTTAAAGTTATAACATACAACCTCCCATACACAGATTAAACTAGCTACATAACAAATATATCCAGCCTACTGTAACAACTCAGAGTAATTTTACTCCTAAATAGTCGTAACCCCTCAAAAACGTTAAGCATTATTTACTTAGTTTCAAGCTATCTCCACATATCAATGTAAGTGAGAACATTAACATCGTAAATATTTAAAAAATCTAGCATGAACTCGTCAAATATTTATTATTGACAACGAACATATAATCTTAACGTAACGATTTCTTATACATCACAACGTTTGACTATTTTATTTAACTAAGAATTCATAAAACATCGAGTGAGTCGATACTACTATATCCATGAATCCCCAACGTATTTATTGTACATTGTTTACCAAAAACTAAATACAACTGAGACTTATATTCTCATACTACATCAAAATAATAAGTCTCTTTGAATTTTAAAAAAAGCGTAATAGTTGACAGATTTTAAAGCAGTAAATGAGATAAATCAAGTAAATTCAAAACAATCAAGCCTAGCAACCCCTTGACCTAGCTCTCTCATATGCGACAATGAATTTCTATTGAACTATTAGATCCAAGGTGAATATTTCGATGATCATGTTTGGATAATAAAACAATAGTCATGAAAAATATAAGTGTCGTTCAAAGTTTAGCCGTAGTTAATGTTGTTACCACTAAACCGATAGGGAAGGACTACAATAGAAGTATAAATATTCATAACCTGACTAGGTAAGTAGTAATTACAAAATCTCATTATAACTTCCGTAAATACCTGAGGTTATGCATAGCGCTAAATCTTGAAATCGCTAATTGTAGTTAAAGTGATAAAATCACGCTAACAGCCTTATATTAACAATTACTCTCGATTATGTTTAGCCACTTCCCGCAATGTCAAGACAGGTAAAAAGTGACCAGCTATTCAAGTAACCGCATCTTAACGATGAATTGACATAATCTCACTCAAGTAGTCACTTGTCTTCGAGTATAACATCAGCATTGAACTATGAAAGTAAACTTAGACATTAGCATAATTTTGTGGAGCCAAAAATTCCTAACATGACTCATAAATCGAAACCTTAGACTGTCACTTTTTCAACACGACATTTCGTTAGTTAACGGACATCTTATAGGTCTCTATTTAAAGCTCGTCATTGTGCTTCCTTAGCAATTGCCTCATGTTTTTAAATTTCAACATGTTTAGTAACTTCACATATTCAAAGCATTTTATAGGATAACCTGAATTACGAATATACTTCTAACTGTTTTCGATTAACAAGTTGTATCACTGAATGCGCTATCAAACTTATCCAATTCTCCATGTTACTGAGTCAATTAATTCCTTTGATGCAGAGCCCCTTTTAGAAGTGTGGTGCTTATTTGTCTAATGTGATATCTCCTGATGCGGATCACGCCCAAAGGGTTGTAAGCGGTTGTTTATGTTTAGCCTAATAGTCGTGTATGTTATGATATAATGGTCAAGTTTATTGATGGCATTTTTTGCTAAATGTTACTGTGTCTTTTAAGGATTAACGTTAATATGTACTAGAGGTTATGTGAAAAGAAGGAATAGATACGCTTTGATGCAGTAGTTACCTTTACTGTGTTAGTGTGAAAGCTTTTAATAACAGTTTATTCGTGTGGAAGTTGTGTTAGGTTTGTCTTGTTACATTATTTTTCTTGTCATTGTTCGACTATGATGAGTTAGCTTTTAGTTGTGATGATTATTCTTTTAGATTAACTGTAGCACTTGACTTTCGACTAACTTTATATGGATATAGTTTAACCAGTGTCGACTTAAATTGTGCTTAATATTACCTATTTATGTGTGAGATTAACATTTTTGTGTTAGAATATGCTTGAAAAGAGCTTGACATAAGTTACGTTTTTTAACTATTCTTATAATGTGAACGCTTTGTCTTTCTGCATTGGTTACTACCATTAAAATAATTAAGTCATTCTTTTTGTTTCTAAGAGGCACGGTTCATTTTTGTCATTGGATGTTCATTATGTTCAGTAGTTCAGGATGGTACTGTCTTATAGTAAGCTTCATTGATGTGAAACTTTAGTAGGTTTAGGATACTCATTATTGCATGATAAGATGTACACAACGGTCTAGTATTATATTTTTGTTAATTGTTACTATGTTAATGTAAAAATATCAGTGATATTGTAGAAAAGTGTAGTTTTAGTTAACAGTTCTTTTGTACTCTAATGATAATTATTACTGTTGTTAAGGTGGACTATTGTTTAATTGTGGATCTTATTTGTGCATAAGAGATGTTAGTTTGCCCGTTGTACATTATTAAATCGTAGGCTCTCATTTGATGCTATGTGTTGTTAATTGATTGTTTGAAACTCATGTAGTGAGTAGTTATATACTTCTTTTATCAGTTTTATAAGATTTGTTTTTTATGTTATGTTTACAAAATGATCTCGAAATGTGACTGACTAATAGATCATAATCATAGGATCAAAGATCATGGTGACAGGAGTGTAGTTAGGTTAGATTGTGGATTTGATTTTACCGATTTTTACTGTTTAGGGTATGTAAAAACGTAAAATTTTTAAGTATAAACAAAATAACAATAAGAAATTTTATTTATTATTTATATTATTATTTATTTATTTATTTTTTATTTATTTTTCCCTGATTTGTTCTGAAACACATTATGTCGGAAGTACAACATATCTTTTTTAAACAGTTACAAAGACCGATCTTGTATCATTATATAAATATTTAATAACTCTGCACGCACCGGAGCCAGCACCGTGCAAGCTGTCAACTCTACTCCTTCTGAGTCACCACTCCTTTTTCATTCTTCTTTCCTTCCTCCTTTCTCCTTTCCTATCCTCTTTCTTTTTCCTTTCTTCTTCTTCTGTTTTGCATTCATGCATTTCTCCTTTTTTTTCAAATGGACCCCCTCCGGATCCTGGATTTCTTGAGCCGAATTCCGATTTCCAACTCCGTCGCGCTGCTTCGAATCCTTTACCAGCTCTCAGTAATTCATGTACTTTCGCGATCATATTTAATATTTTTTTGGGGCAGCTCTCCCACTACGGGGCGGAGGCGCAAGGGATTCTTATCGAATTCTTTATTATGTATGTCGCCTTTTGCTGATCATTATAGTAATATCATTATCATTATTTTTTTAGCCCTATACGTTAAGCCTAACATTTGTGTTTCAAGGTAATGAATTTGATAGCCTTTGAATGCTAAGGAATAGGGCGTCTATTTTGCGGTTAACACCACCTAGGGTACCGACGGTGAACCAAAACTCGCCGGTTTGATCCACTTTGTTCGGATTTGTAGGTATCTCTAAAGTTTCTAACAGTTCTTTTATCTTTCGAATGCAGACAGCTCGTAACAAGGCGTAGCGTTCATATTCACCTTCCTCTCGGGGAAGTATACCCCTAATAATACATCCTGAGGAGACTTAAAATTTCGCGCTGTGTAATTCAGATTATCGAATTAACACAATAACCAGATTAAAATATACAAGTTTCAGACCGATAGCTCTTATACTTTTTGAGAAATCTGTGTCAGCGGTCAAAAGCGGGCATCACTACTTATATACGTGTCGACCGGTCGAGACGATTTTGTTTCACCTTTTATTTGTTTAAGTTTTTGGAAAATATGTGGATTATGCCAAATCAGTGGAGAATACAATAATCTTTACAGTTGCTGTCGATGTAGTTTCCTTCACGTAAGAGATAGGGATGTAAGTCACCTTTTTAATATGTGTTATTGCCATTTTATTGATTATTTCAATTTTGTTGATCAATTATATTTTATAAGTGTTCTTTCGTAAAGGGTGGGAGTGCACGAGAGTTTGTTTGGAGAGATCTCAAAAGAAGATCATGTTTTATAGGTGGTATTGGGCGTCATACTAGAAATTATCGTACATCCTTATTTAGAAGGAATAAACAATGAGCTAGAAAAGGTGTATATTTTCAGTGGCTTGCGGCATTCTCGTAGTCAGAGCGTTGGATTCAAAGTCTCGATAATATTCTGTGTCAAATGGAGTCGATTCGAGTTTCCCCGAAAATTCCTGTAAGGTATGTCCGCGCTAGTTTGTGGGATCCGAAAACTTTTATTAAATTTTATTATTATATATTTATGAATTATTATTATTATTATTAATAGATTAGTTATTATATTATATATTAATTTATTATATATTAATTATTTTATTAATATTATTTTAAATATTATATTATTATGTATTTTGATGATTTATGATATTTTTATTTATTTAATTCTTCTATTACCTTACTTATATCGGTCAAAACCATAATATTTTTTTTATGAGAAAGTTGATTTCACTTGTCTGGGTATTTTATGGGAAAACATATATGATATTTATATTAGTGATAATATTAATATATTATATAAGTATTTAGATAAGTAAATCAATATATATTTTTCCATACATCTATAATAACAAATAATATTTAATCTCATACGATATCAGTTTTCATTATTGATTAGAATTTATACTAAGGTATTATACTAGACTTATATACTTAGGTATATATATATATAATATAAATAGAATATTTAATATATATAGTTAATTACCTTCATTATATTTTCATTTACTATGTCATATTACGTCATAAACTTATTCCTCTATATATTATGTGACAAAAACTATCCTATTATCAAGCATATAGAGATTATTTATATATATATTAACTACTAGTAAATAATTTTATGTTTATAATAAAATATTATTGTATCTTATATATTATAATATTTATAATATAATAGTATTATATATATTATGTATATATATAGTATATAAATATTGAAATGAAACGAATAATAATATATATATATTAGCCATATATATAATCATTATATATTTATATATAGATAGGATAGTAATAATATATTATTATAGTAGATAAATTTATCGTATATACAGTATATATTACTATATATATATATATATATATATAATATATATATATATATAAGTTATATATATATAATATTTAATATATATATATATAATTAAGTAAGTGTGATAAGGTCAGTTTATTTTTTAGAAGAAATTAAAGGATATAGCTAATATGTAATATAGATAAATATATATATATAAGAGAGAGCAAGGGGGCTGCAATGCCGGAAAGTACTTGAGGAAAATTAAAAATTAGACCTTATATGTTGCCAGATGACTGTTTTTAAGGTATTGAGATAGAGAAAACTATATTAAAGAAAATTCACTCTTAGTACACTAAAATCTAATTACTAAATTACATATACATATTGTATTATTTTGTTCTTATATTAATTTAATGCTAGTTTTACGGTTTCTCTACTATAAGCCTTAAAGTGAACTAGTTGTGCTTTTTATACAGCTGGATTCTTCTGACATTTTATTCTCCGCTAGACTATCAGTATGTCGATAGATTGGCTGGCTTGCAAAGCGTAAATCAATCCACAGAAGGCGGCATCGTGACATTCATGGCTGGCAGACAACACATTTTTAAAAAGTAAAATAAAAAAATATTACAGCAATTTTTAATACTCAAGTATAATATTAATATTATGTCAATTAAAATATTATTAACATTATAGTTCATATTTAGATATATATTATAATGATACTAATGATGATATTATAACTGGTTATTTTTATATTATATATTATATAAGTAACGAATTTATATAGAATATCTCCAACTAATTCGATGTTATAATTTTATATATATATCCCCATTAGCTAGAGATATATGAATTTTAATATCTCGATAGATATTTAGAGATTTTATATACGTAGTTATTAAGTTTTTATTATATTATATAAATTGTATTAAATTGAAGTATACCTATTATATTACTATAGTTGACTTATTATACTATAGTTATTAACATAACATACGTATATTATTATAATAGATTAATATATATATACTTGAATCTAGTTTATAAACGCCCTAGGTAGTATCATATCAATAGTTAATATATATATTATATTATATATATATTAAATTAATGTCATATATACTATATACTTATATTCTATTATGGCATTATATTCTGATACTTCTGAGGAAATAAATTACTCATTGAATTTTAATTACCAAGCACTTAATACATTTATTCCCTTCTTAACATTATTAATTTTTATAATTTATAAAAAAATATACTTTTTTATTTCAGCATTATTTATTAATTGAGGCAAATCAAAAATAAAACAATATGCGTTTTTAAATTATTATAATTTATTACGTTGTTAGTTAGGCTGTGTGTGTAGACTAGCCATACGTGCGTTACTTACACTCGTGGAGGGAACTGACCGATATTTTTTAAAATAAACAGTTCTTATTATATTAGTTGCATTTTCTCAAGAAGGCAAATTAATAAAACATGAGATTATGTGACATATGTTAAATATATTGTTTTAGTAATAAAATGGTTTAAAAAAACAAAAAATATAAAAGAAAAAAAAAAATAAATAATAATAAAATAGTAATCATAAACAATCAAATAACAGAATATATCTCTCAAAAATAACTTACCACATTAAACTACAGGTTAAAAGGATAATACCTTTTTTGGTCTTCCTCTTGCGTAAAAAATAAAAATCGTAAAAAAAAAAAAAAAAGTTTTTATTGTTAATAATTATATATTTATAAAAGTGGATAAGAAAGCCTATTTAAAGAATTTTTTATACTGTACTAAAAAAATAATAAATAAGCTTTCTTAGTAAATTTATGTTTTTATAGTTGTTATAACTTAACAGTAATATCGCCACATAGTATATACCCTACACAGCATGGCAGAGTTACGGTCTCTTCGGCCTTCCGGTTAAACTGCGGGGTTGACTATTCTCCCCCCTCCTTGGAGGCTAGTCTCCGGAACCCCCGTTCTTTGGTAATTGGTAGTCGACAGGAGGGTGTCCCTCCACCCCTTCCATTAACGGTATGGAAAATAACGTCACTCCACCCTCTAGTTATTATTCCCGTCCTGAGCGCGAGCCCCTATGCCTATGTAAACCTTATTACAATAATATATTAATATAATAATATAACTATATTATATATACTATACTATGTCTCAGCGCTCGAAGCTCTCCCAAACTAAAATAAAAAAAGCCAATTTTACCTAACCCAAATTTATCAAGTGAGATTTCCTAAAAATAATGTATTTTTTTTCCCTGTAGTTTATAGTTTATATTAATTTTTTTTTTTATTTTTTTTTTTTTTTTTTTATTATTTTTTTTGATACTCAAGTGGTCCTCTGATAAAATTATTTAGCAGGATCATACAGGTATTCCTTTTCTTAGCATATATATGTAGTTTTGAATTATATATAGTATAACATATTAATATTATTAATTATATATATAAATATAATATTAAGTAAATTATATATTAATATATATATATATTATATATATATATAATATAATATATATATATTTAATATATATATATATATATATATATATAATATATATTATATTATTATCATATTATTAATATATCCTATAGTGTGTCTGCTCAAACAAATCAAAAAGTAAGAGAATGTATTCATCTGACGTTCATAGATGTGACGCTCTTACCGAAAAAATACATTAAAATTGAAGTTAAAAAAAAAAATTAATGTGTGACGAACATGCGCAAACGCAATAATTTGCGCTGGCTGAATAAACTGTAGTGTAATTCTAGGACCTGTTTTTCGTTCTGCTGAAAGAACTTCGTATAGTGTTTAGGTTGTGTCAAAAATTTACGTGCTTGCTTTAAATAATTATTTAAATCTTTATTATGTGTTAGATGTCTCAATCTACTGTGTCATAACAAATCGAGATATATACACATGTTTAGTTTATAGTGGCAATGTATCAATAATTCCTTATGAACCTGTTAGATCTCGAACACCAATCAAGTGTCAGATCTGTATATTAACTCGTCTTCTTTCCTGACGCAACTATATCATATAAGAAGAATCATCATACAGACAGCTTCAAAATTATTAATATATTACTGAAATATATGACTTCTGGATTAGAGCAAAGTTACCCAAGGCCAAACAGGATGTTTTAACGAAGATTAGAAAGACATGAACAATTACAGCATCACTTATTTAAAATTGAAAATCAATGAGAAGTCACAGTATCAATGAAAAGAGAGAACTTATCACGTTAAAAGAAGCTTTAATTGATCTATTTTGATATACGCAGATTTGCCGAAATGCAATGGAGAATTAATACTCTCCAAAATGAAGAAGATAGAGTTTTCTCCTAAAGCTTACAAGGAGTAGAAAAGGTAGACGAGAGAGATTATGAGGGTATTATGTCGGACTCAAAAAATATATACTGAAAAAAAACAAGAGAAGAAAAGACTATATATGTGTACAAAAAGAAATCAAATAAGAGAAATATAAAATGGGAAGTTACGCATAATGCAGAAAAGGAAACAATTACGTATATGTCTGCAAGAGAATGTACTAGTGTGTGGTGTGTAGCTTTCCTACTAGCAAGTGTAAGAAACCACAAACTGGCCGTAAGAGCTCAACCAATGTATAGAGGTTCAAAGATATACGTCATAAAAAATCATAAACCCACTCTACCTGTTTAGAATCCCTGAAGATGGCGAAAAATGAAAAAAAAGATGATCGACGTGCGATTTAGTAGTAAAAGCTACTTTACAAAATATCGCTTGTCAGGAACAAACAAGTATGATAATATGTATAAGCAGAAGTAACAACTCGGACGAGAGCCAAGGTTTTAACGCTAATAGCAATTTTAGTTGAGGATACTTAACAAACATTTTCCTGGTGGTTTTTATGACAGTCTGATAATAACAATAGAGAGATTGGTAAGTATTGTTGGATGTAACCGTGGTACAGACACGGCAAATGTATGACTTAAGACGATTGTCTAGTTAACATTGATTAGGCTGGTCAAAACTATTATGGAGCATAAGGCAACACGGGCGACAAAATTGGACAGAAAGATGTATTGTACGTGACCTAAAAGTATTTTGGTGTATTTTTGAGATAAGATATCAATAAGGAATTGTTTTGACAAGCTAACAGAATAAGACATTAACCAGTAAACCAATAAAGTGAGGCTTGATTAGGATATTATTAGACGGTACTAGTTGTATGTGCTATGGTCGCCTTAGTGCAGTCGAACATCATATTTACGAAATTAGATCTTATTCCTCTATTCCAGGTCCATAGAACGATCCCATAGGTGGTCTGTAAGAAGAGAAGATAACTTGTTAAACAAATTTACTTAGAAAATTTTTTACAGAAAATAAAATAATAAATAAAGAAAATGTTATGAATTGATAAGTAACTCGGTCTTAATAATAATTTAACTATGATGATCAGACATCCTTTGATAAAAGTGGAGTTAAATAGTATAAGAAAAATAACACCAACACGAAGATTTGAATATTTAATGAAGACATAATATTTATGGATAAATAGCTGACTCAGTGTTTAATATGATATAGATTTTATTTATTTATTTTAGAATACGAGTAAATTTTTTCTTTTAAGTATTAATAAAACACTTTTGGATAGCTTCAAGAGCTGCTCAAGCGATGAGCAGAGAGTCATATCGTTCAATTTGGTAATATTTTTGAAAGAAGTTTTTTTTCATTTAGTTTGTCACCGGACAATAGTCAACGCCTAAGTTATAAGTATTATACAAGAGTACCAAGAGTACAAGCTGTGTATATAATACAGACGAAGTTTTAGCCGACTTTGCTTGAATGATTTTTTTTATATTTTACACCTTTCTTTCTAGAGCTCACTCACCGTATCAAAGTCTACAAGAAACTACCTCATAGAAGAAATGACTTTGATACAGTACCCTCAAAGCGATGGACATTCTGTGTGACTATTTGTGATACTATAGATTTCAGTACACTAGTAGTGGAAAAACTTCTAAAACTCCACTTGTGTGATATTTTAAGGAAGAAAGAATTGTTCAAGCTCTTTGCATTTCATGGATTGAGATATATAAGTACCAGTTTAAAATGAAACGAAAGAGGTTGAAAGCTTCTGTAATTTAAACTCACAAAGAAGAGCAAAGTGTAGATATATAGCATTGAATATAAACGTTTTTGTAATTAAGGTAATATGTGAGGATTTCAACTTCATTAAACTAAAAACATCTGACCGTACTTTTAATAAACATGAAATTCATACATATTGGTTCTTCATATTAATTACTGATCTAATGGAGCTCCACTTTTTCATTCAATTGTGGACTCCACGTTTGAGAATTGAGAACGAAAGGTAATTACGGACTAATAGAATGCACCAAGATAAAGTTACCTAAATCAATATAATTAGTCATTTCAAAACAATGCCGAAAGAAGTTATTGATGTACTAGTTGTCATATAATATAACTATAAGATTTAATCATTGCCATAAAACAGAGAAACATAGAGGAAAATTGCTCATCGAGATACATTCAATGATTAATACGAAATTACCTCAGAAATTGATAAAAAGGAGCAAAGAAATTTCAGGAATAAAAAGAGATAGCTGAAAAAGTTATGAAAATAGGGAAACATATAATAAGTAATAAAAGATTAAATAAATGAATCTTGAACAATGTTGTGAGTAGGCCTCTGGATACCACAGTAAAAAAAACGCACATGTTATAGGCTACCTCAGGGTGTGTGATGAAAGCATATAATTCCTATATGTTCAACAGCCGTTGTTCACTATTAAGTATATTAGCTCAAGCAGCGTAAAAATTTAAATATAACTCTTGACAGGAAAGCTATAAATTAAGCAATAGAACAGGCCAAATAAGAAGGAAAATTTTTTGTTTCTAAACAAAATTTGGACCACCCTAATATAATTAATATTTATTAAATAAGATTAATACATTTATATAAATGTAATGTATATATAGAACTTGAAAATAATATAGATTAATTAAATATATTATCATTAATATATTATATTATATATATATATATATATATAAATATATTGATACTTTAATATTATATTATTAATAATATATTAATAAATATATATTTATATATAACATAGCATATATACGTATATTTTCAAAATTAATTAATATAATATTTATAATCATATTAGTTTAATATACATGTGTAACTGCATTATCATACGGGTATAAAAATTGAAAGTGCTGTGTAGAAGAGAGTATATTGTTGGATACCAATTACTCTTTTTAGAACATATTGACGAATCTATGCAAAACACCTAAAAATAGTTCACAGCCGGTTTTTAAAACTTAAATGCTAGGAGCCTACAACGCATAAATTTTTAGGTGCAGGTGATATAACAAAAAAAAAAGACATTTAACGATGTGTTATGTAATTGAATTAATTAAATGTTTAAAATAAAGTAACTAAATATTAAAAAAGTTAAAAAAGCTACATAGTATGGTATCGTTGCGTGAATAGGGCAAGCCTTAGTTTTGATTTAAACAGGGGGAATAAAAAATATAGTATACTATTTTACGCATGAGAATTATCACTAGAAGGATATTTTCCTCGTAAAAAAATATAAATATAATTTAAAGGTTAAAGAAATCAATAATAATTAATAATAATAAACAAATTAGAATATTATTATTATATAATATATAATACATATTATTATTATAATATTATTATGATTATTGTTTAACTAAGTGAACTAAGACTGCTTTGAGTAAATTTATTTATATATATAATTTTTATTTATTTAAATCTATTATTATCTATTACTTTATATATAAATTTATTCTTATTCTATTTCACTATCCATTATTGAATAAATATTATTTAATTATATTATTATGCTATATTTATTAATAATTATTATTCAATATTTATCATTATTATTTGTTCAATATAAATATGTATTATTATGACATAGTATTTATTATAATATCCCATTGTTCGTAAAAATTATTATAAAAAAAATGAAAATCATTATTATTTATATTATTTATTAAATTATTATTATTTATATTATTATTCACAACTTTTTTTTTTTTAGTTAAATTTATTTTATTTATTATATGATTATTATTATAAATTATTTAATTATTTTATTTAATTAATTATTATTAATTTATATTTATTATAATGTATTAATACTAATCATTATTATTAATTTATTTATAATTTACATATATTTATAATTTATTATTTACTTATTTAATTATATTATATATATAACTATATTATAATATTTTAATTAAAATCATTTATATTATTTTATTATTCATAATTATTATATATTATATTAATCTAAATTAAATTTATTATTATGTATGTATTATTAATTATATGATTCTTATTATTTATTATTTGTTGTTAATTATTAAATATTAAATTATTATTGTTCAATAAGCTTTTTCCTATTACTTATTATTATTATTATTATTATTAATTATTAATTTCATTCATTATCTATTAATATTTATATATTTGACAGTATATATGTTATTAATTTGAGAGTTTTTGCATTATCACATAAACGAACGTATTTTACGATCCTCTTTTTCAGTTACCTCTTGACACCTTTAGCGTCATATATTACGTTGTAGGCTCTGGCATGAGGTTAAACGGCTCATGTAACTATTTTATACGTGGTTGCAGATTTCGTCTAAATAATTAGTAGAAGAGGATTATATTCCAAATATCTGCAAATTCTATCATAAAGATTTCATTTTTAATTTATACACCCGTTTATGAATCACCCTGTATATATATAATGATAAGAATTTGTAAAAAGAATACGGTATATATAATAATTATATTATTATATTAGTATAATATTATAGTATAATAGTATTATATTACTAAGATTATATCATAGTATATTTACATTTACATTTTTTTACGTAATATAAAGTAGAGAAAAAAGATTTGATATCGTACTTCAATAAAATCAGATCTTAGCAATACATATAATTATACGTATATATAGAATTATAATATCATTAAAATAATATGGAAATTTAAAACTATTAAAGAATCATAAATACACATATAAAATGATTATGAATTATCTTTTTTCATAGAGGCTGCCTATTAAATCCAAAAAAATAGGCTCACATGGAGATCGCTATTAAAATATTAATCGTCTATTGTGTTACAAATTTCCTTCAAAATTTGGTTTTTGGGGTAAGATCCCTTAGGGAGATTTAACGTACATTATAAAACATTGACGAATTGCTAATGATGATTATTTTGTACCTCATTACAAGATAATTAAATAATAATAAATGGTATTCAGATTTTATACTTTTATATTTAATGTAAACCTATTGTAATCCGATTATCTAATAAGTACAAAGGATGTGAGTAACAAATTTTTTTTTTAAATTGCATATTTCAAACATATGTATATCACTCAACACTTAGTTCACTCCAACCAACATGAAAACCTAGCCTACCGCCCGTGGATTAAATTTTATTAATATCATACAAATATTATATATATATAAATTTGGTATATATATATAATATATATACTATAATTCGCTTTTAGTCTACTCCATGCGATGTCTATATTATTATAGTTTGTTTATTATAATACTAATCTTATTACTATATATAATATATATTTTAAATAGATATTGTCTAATATTGCTAAAAGAAAACTGTTGCAAATGGAAAGTTTTGCCGTATCTTTAAGAATCATGGATTGTTTAACTTCAAAAAAAATTATATAATAACTACAATATTTGAATGATGTTATATTTGATATACTTTTTATTAAAAATGGTTTAAATAACTATAACATAATAATTGTAAAATCAGGACAAATGGACTAGAGAGATAATCTAATTAGACTTGTTTTTGAGATGAGTGAAATGATCGTGACCTTTCAAATGGCGTACGTGGAGAACACAGCCTCTAATATACGCCACGGATAAGGCCTAGAAACAGAAGCGTTTTCAAAGGAGTCCCATTAAAATCTATCCAAAGGTGACTGCCGACCATTTTCAGTTGTGAGTCAGTGAGGAGTACCCTCTCAGTAAAATATTTGATAGATAGCAGATGAACATTAAATCCGTTAGTATAGTACATCCTATTAAACGATCAGATCATAAGGAAATCGTTCCTGGACGCACAAATCATTAACGTCCGACCAACCCTCGCAAAGGTCTGGAAGCGTAGACACACTCTTCATGAGCAACACCCCTTTCCTATCACGCATCCGCCATTGAAGAAATCTTCTCTTGACACTACCTGTCTCTGGTGCAACACAATCAATTCCAAATAGACGTATGTGGTCTCATTCGAGTCACCCATGCATGAAGCGGTCTTACAACGTGTGGATATTATTGACTCAATTATCAAAACAATTACACAATATCGGTCCACCTAATCATCGCATCTGCTCTCAATGTAAGACGTATAGCAGGAACTCAGAATGATTCTCTCAAAATTTTCTATTCAGTGATTATCGCGATCCTTGAGAAATAGATATGCACATATGCACAAGGCGCTCTCCACAGCGAATTTTTTGTTGAGCTAAGCAGATTGATGCACTGTTATAATTAAAATGGGCTTCGATATAACCACATGAACTATTTTAAAGTGTATCATACTGGTGTTGGTACCTATAAAACTATCACCCAATGTTTTTTATCAAACAGAGACATCATATTATATATACGACCATGGTTCAGTAAAAATTACCTACTCTGGCTCGAGTGTGCGATTTTAACATTGGAGATCATTTGCGATAACTTTTCATCTTTTTGAAGGTAACGGAGCGGTTCACGTGATAATGGAAAACACAATAACCTAAAGCTTGCTAGCAGAATAAGTAATAGTCAGTGGAATGTAGATAATTAGATCTCAACAATCAATTGGACTGAGATGTATGATAGTAATCATAATACGAACTATATAAATTACATATTTCAGCATAGATGAGAAATCACATCTCACCCCATAACATCAGTCGATAGTAAAATAGATATCACAATCGATATGCAGCAATATTATCACAATACAAATAAATGTGATAAAATGTGTGTGTACTGATTGAAAGGTAGTATTGAATACCCTCGCGCGTTAGCCCATTCCTCATCAATGAACTTCTTTTTATGAGGTTACCTCACAGGACAGAGTTTAGCTCAAAACAAGAACGATAGAATGCATTTTGTAAATTTGGAAATCGAAGACAAGTGTTATATCACCCGAACACTTCACCTAAGTAATTGAAAGTATTCGGTTGTCTGTTTGCGATCATTTTGTTCTACTTTTATTCAAAGCTGTGTCTGGATAGCACATTCAGCACGAACAGTATAAGATAGTCAGAATCAAATCTCTGATATTTGATGTCTGTTTCAGTTTGTTAATCGCTCCATCTGTTAAAATAAAGCGAAGTAAATATCATAAAAAGCGGGTTTTTACTGCATTTATGGCATTTTGTTACATAGGCAGTACATACTATCATTTTGTACGATAAATATAACCTGATGAACTCAAGTTTTTTGACAGAATTCAACTAATCCTTGCAACAACCACAATTAAAAAAAAAATAGATAAAGAGGTCATGGGCGTGTGTTTAATTTTATTGGTTAATTGTCCACTTTCTTGTTTATTTAATGCTCCCTAATGTTGCTGTTAAGCTGTTCATTGTGATTTTCTCGAACTATAACAACATAGATCTAATCCTCCGGTTTTGACAGAATATTTCTATTAATTAGCAAAATGAGAGAATTTCCGAAATTTGCCATATGAACTTTAAGCTAAGTTTGTTTTATTTTTTTACCTTTTCTTTATTTTAAAGATGTTGTATTATCTTGTAGTTCTTTAATGTATCTAATTATAAATAGAGACTTTAGGATTAAAACTTCTTCACCATGTTTTTATATTAATTTAGTCTTAAATTTAATAAATTCTTTCGGCTTTATGCGTTTCGCATAGAACCTCTTTGACTGTTAAATTTAGCTTGTTTATATCCATAGTCTTGCGTTAAGCTTTTTGTGTCAGCGAAAGTCTGTCGTGTGTGTGTGTATGTGGTGTGTGTTGTATGTGGTTTGTGTGTGTGCTCTGTTGCTTAAGTCGTTTAGTTGCTATTTATTGGTTAGTGTTGTAGATTTGTGGGGCATTTTATGGTAATGACATGATGATATTCCATTTGTTTTTTTTGGGTTAGGGATTTTATTGTTCCTTTTTCAAATGACTTCATGGGTTGGTAGGGATTGTGTTTATGAAATATGGATTTTTTTTATTGTTCATAATAGTTTTGTTGTGTTAGTTTCACGGTTGAATATTTGGGTGTATTGTTACCAATTTTTATCCTTATTTGAGTTAATTAAGTTATTGATACTATTATTTAAAGTAGATGAACTGATTTATTTGGTTGTCAGTTTGGACCGAGGGAGTTTCTTTGCTTAATAGAGGAGTCTATTTCTGGTGAAAATGTGGAATTGATGAAATTTTTTCGATAGCCTTGGGGGATGTGTTTTTTGGAAGCCTTTAGAATGGCTTCATTGAAGAGTTGTATTGCTTTCTCAAGCTATATATATATATATATATATATATATATATATATATATATATATATATATATATATATATATATATATATATATATATATATATATATATATATATATATATATATATATATATATATATATATATATATATATATATTATGTCTATAGATGTAAATATATATTTATATATTTTATATATATATATATATATATATATATATATATATATATATATATATATATATATATATATATATATATATATATATATATATATATATATATATATATATATATATATATATTAGAAAAAATATTTGAAAATTGATAAAAAAATTTTTCAGTTAATAAAATATTTCACGGTAAAATCTTTTTTATTATTATTATTTATTTTCCTTTTAATTTGTCAAAGTGTTTTTTATTATTTTTCCCCAACGTTTTTTGTTTTAAGAGTGGCGAAGCGTCCAGTCATCTATTGATGCGGAGATGACTGACCAGATGAGATAAAAAATAAATCAATCCTTTTTTCAAATTTCATTATTATTTTCATTTTCATTATATATATATATATATATATATATATATATATATATATATATATATATATATATATATATATATATATATATATATACATATATATATATATATATCATAATAACTTTATATATATATTTAAATATATATATATATATATATATATATATATATATATATATATATATTAGGGATGTGCCGAATATTCGGGTAAGTATTCGGTATTCGGCCTATTCGGCCAAAATACAATATTCGGTATTCGGCTTTTGCCGAACTATTCAGGCCGAATATTGAGCTTTACAAACAATAAATTACGTCAACATAAGGAAAGTTATTTCAATTTAAAGTGAAATTTTAGAAGCAATATTTTCAAAAAAATAAAAATATAATAAATTTACATGGCCAGCTATAGCCGAAATCTTTGTCATTTGTCAAATCCTATAAGGGCCTTTGACATTTTCAATATTCTAAAAAATAGAATTCATTAGTGATACGTGATAATGGACCAAACATGGTGGCTGGTATAAGGGAGAATGGCTTGCTATCAATTTCATGTTTTATTCACATGCTGCAACTATTACATTCACGATTCAATATTATGCACAAGTCTGTTAAAGATATTTTATTTACTTGCAGAAGCATATCCTCTCATTTTCTATTCAGCAGCGGCTGCAAGTCTTAAAACTTTACAGATGCAGCTGAATGTCAAACAACATAAATTAATTCAAGACGTTTGCATGCTGGAACAGAACTTATGATATTCTTAAAAGATTGTTTGAACAAAAATTCCCCTATCCATATACGCTTCTGAATGCAATCAGAAAATGTTGACTGATTGCAAATTATTCCATTTACTTGAGCCATTTGACAGCATCACTAAAACAAGCATTAATGAAGTAACAGTCGCCTAAGTGATCCCTTCCATTTTAGCAATAAATCTATTTTTAAATAAGGCAATTAAAGCAAAAGCTTCAGTGGAATAATTACACTCGTTGAAAAGCTTAAGAAATCAGAAAAAAGACTTTCTAAGTTTCCATGTGATAAATCTTTGTGTGTAGCTACTTTTCTTAGATCTGCGATTCAAGCTAATTTTCAGCATGAATCAGATGAATCAGTAAAAAATATGTTCGTTGAGGCATGGAAAGAAATGTATGAAAATTTAGCTCCTGACTCTTCTGTGACGATGATTTACGTAGTGGGGAGAAAGTGAAGCTGAAGGTTCCATTTTCCCTTCTTTAATGGTTGTTTAAAGAAATTGTGGCATCAAATCGTCATACAGAAAAGAAAGGGAGAGTGAAAAAAGAAAATCCCATTCTTCTGACGATGTGATTATTATAACATAAAGTAAAAGGCTACATACGGAATTACGTCAAAGAAATAAACAAAAATGTAAATTTGCCTCCTTTTACCAAGTGAAAAAAAAGATATTCCCTTCAATTGTGGGGAAAAAAAGTGGAAAAAATTTTTTTAAATTTGAAAAAACTAGCAATAAAATACCTTTCAGCTCCACCGTCATCAGTCGAAGTGAAAGAATATTTAGAACAGGAGGAAATATTTATGAAGCCACAAGAAGTATATCCCCTGGAAATGGAGAACTGCTAATGTTCTGTCATTTAACCTTAGAACTTATTCAAATGAAGTTTAGTTTAATATCTTTAACTACGAAACTTTTCAATTTTCATTTAATTATTTTTAATATGTGAATGGTTTGCTATAGGTAAGAAATAGTTATTTACTTTTTGTTTTATTACTTTGTATATAACACTGGTAAACATGAAATTTCTTGGACGGGGTTTGCAATTGATTATTATTGATGTGCTGATTCCAAAAATGTAATCGGTTTTGCATATCACATCGCATTTGTGAGATATTGTGTGTAACACAGATTTGTAAAATTTTATGATTTTTACTTTTTTCAAGAGGGTCTATCACAATTATTGGGATATATATATATATATATATATATATATATATATATATATATATATATATATATATATATATATATATATATATATATATATATATATATATATATATTGGATATATGAAGGGAGAGAAACAAATCGCAATGATATGATACATGTCTTTGATAGATATATGTTAAACATATAATACAACTATGAATAAAGAGTAATATGGGACAACAATGAATGTAATAGAAGGAATGGGTTTAGTTAATGTAAACATACCTACGATGGTAGTAACTTTCTCTTCGTAGACGATCTACTGTGCATAGCGTCTGGAATATTCCTCATCAAGCTCCAACAATAGTCGGCCATCATATTGATATCCCACTTGTCCTGGTAACGTCCTTCCATGAACTTTAGATCTTGATGGAAGCGTTCACCTGCTCATCACTAACATCGCCTAGGTTATCGGAATTTTCTTAGAGTCGGTGAGAATGTAAGTAGTGCAACTTTATACTCATTCTACATCCATGAGAATGAAAACTGTCTAGCAGTTCCTGTACAATGTTAGTGGTTCTCGGCTTTCCTGTTCCCCAGAAAATTCTGTGCTACATCTAAAAAAGAAATCCACGCTCTTGCCTCTAACACAGTCATTGTTGTAGCAAAGGCAGCATCACGGAGGAGTGTCCGTATTTGTGTGCCATCAAATATCCCAGCTTTTTTCTTCTCGTCACTCAGACCAGGAAACGTTGAGCATATATAGCGGAAGCATTCACCATCATGGTTCAGGGCCTTCACAAATTGTTTCATCAAACCAAGTTTTAGTGTAGTGGAGGTAAGATGATGTTTTCTCTGTACAAGTGGTTCACGTACGATGTTCCTGTCACCTGGCGTCAAGGTTTCCATCGGTGGCCATTCTCTTTTGGTCCAGTGATCCTTTGCCGCCCAGCTGTCCCAATAGCACAGGAAGCAGGTATATTTGGTGAAACCTGCTTGCTGACTGAGCAAAATGTTTACCATTTTGAGGTCGACACATATTTACCATCCATGTACCAGATATTGTAGCCTCTCCAAACTGTCTTGATTTTTGCATACTCCTCTCTCATCCGTACCGAGTACCCTACTGGAACCAAAGCATACCTGTTGCCGTTGTGTAACAACACACACTTTAAACTGCTCTTGGAAGTGTCAATAAACAGTCGCCACTCAACCTGCATCGTATGCTGGGAGTCC
>JABUQX010065631.1:0-5000 GCA_015478945.1 Trachelipus rathkii | reverse complement strand
CAAAAGTGTTCGACGAGCAAGTAGCGAGGGGCGAAACAGAAATATAAAGGCAAAAATTGGTGAGTGGTCTTCCTCTCACCGATCAAAGTGCTTGCACGAAGTGATACTTGCACGCCTCCGTATTGGCCACACCAGTATCATTCACACCCACTACATGTCAAATGACCCTCCTCTCATCTACAAAATTTACCGTCGTCATATCCCGCAATCTGTTATTCATATCTTCATTGATTATTCCCAACTGGACCCCATTCGCTGTCGTCATTTTTCTACTTTATGGTCCATAGCACCACCTAAAAGGTTATCCCATTTCTTATCTGAATCCTCTCACATTAACAGTAGCTCTATTTTGCTTTATCATCAAAAAATAAATATTGTTTGCAACACATGATTTTGCTATGCAATATCAGGACTATTTATAATGTAAGGATATCTTTTTATTTAGCTTTTTATTTATTTTTGACTGAATATTAATTTCGCCATCTAAATTTTCTTTGACATTTAAAATGTGTCAGCCAGGACCCATCCATGGAGTTGATTCTTCAACCCAGTGAGGCCGCTGCTCTGTGTCCTTGGTGGGTCCTGTACATGAACTCACTATATATATATATATATATATATATATATATATATATACTATATATATATATATATATATATATATATATACCATATATATATATATATATATATGCTATACTATATATATATATATATATATATATATATATAAGTTTTCTATATTAGCTTTTTCATTTTCTATTTTCAATAACATATACTTAATAATTGCCTTAATAACTAATACTAGTTTCTACATTCAAAACATTAAAATATCTCAATCTATAAGTAAACTGAGTTGACATAAATATTCATTATATTCTTGGTTAATTATGAGGTATTAATAATAATTTATTGATTGAATAATTTTTCTTTTTCATATAGGCTGACAAGATTGTTAGATTTTTAATAATAAAGGATAAAATATTCTTAGAATAGATTGTAAATACATTTTTTAATATTTATTAGTAAGAAACATAGGGGGTGAATATATATATATATATATATATATATATATATATATATATATATATATATATATATATATATATATATATATATATATATATATATATATAAATTACTTCTTTTAACGTGCTTTATCCTCTTCTCAGAGGGTAACACGGGGGGGAGTAAATGAAATCGAACTTTAAGGTCACAAACCAGCGCCACCAACGTGTTCACAGCCGGTTTAATTCTTGCCTCAGGAGATAAAACGAAGACTGCTACGCTGAGAGTGAACCAGCAGGCCTCTCGCATGAGAGTCGGCGAATCAACCTCCTACGCCACGAAGCGTTCATATATATATATATATATATATATATATATATATATATATATATATATATATATATATCGTTATTTACCCTTGTATAGTATATATATATATATATATATATATATATATATATATATATATATATAGATAATTATATATATATATTAATAAATATGCTTATTCATATATATATATATATATATATATATATATATATATATATATATATATATATATATATATATATATATATATATATATATATATATATATATATATATATATATATATATATATATATATATATATATATATATATATATATATATATATATATTACTTCTTGTGGGTTAAAGGAAAATGAGTGCTACGGATTTCATGCAAGGATATGTAACGTCTCATTAGAACTGTGTGACTTCAGGACAAAAAAAAGAGATGACTTTGAAAGAGTTGAAAATTCGTTCCTAACCATGGCTTTATCTGAAAAGAAACCTTTTAAAAGAAAATAAATAAAACTTATTTGACAATAGTGAGAATTTTGATCGTTTTCCATTTGTCCACTCCATTTCCTTCCATTCTTTCCATTCTGTCCACTCCCTCTCCTTTCTCTCTCCTCTCCATTTCATCTCTCTCTCTCTCTCTCTCTCTCTCTCTCTCTCTCTCTCTCTCTCTCTCTCTCTCTCTCTCTCCTCTTTCTCTCCTGCTCCTGTATATATATATATATATATATATATATATATATATATGTATGTATAAATATGTTCTCACTCTTTCATCAGATCAAGATCTTAATCTAACATAACTCACTCTCACTAATATATATATAATATATATATATATATATATATATATATATATATATATATATATATATATATATATATATATATATATATATATATATATATATATTTTTTTGGTACTTATATTTATTTATAAAGAAGATCAAATTTTCTTCCTTCCTGTTTGCCGCTAAATACTTTAGGCTGTATTACGCGCTATTCCATGTTTGAATTTTAATATGGCCTACAACACTCAGGAAAGAATTTAAAATTTTTTTAATGAAACTTAAATCGAATACGAATCCAATATACCCGTATTTATAAATCTAATAGCTCAATATTATTAAAAACACACAAAATCAGTAATAAAAATAATATGAAAAGCGTATTATTATCAAATAGAACTCTACACACAATCTTTTCTTTATTACGAAAATATATTAACTGATCTGAGGCAGAGGCAGCATGTGAAGGATTTGAGTCAAACGCGTTTTCAGCGACTCTCACGTTGAGTCAATAATTATATAAATGGTTATGAATTACATAAGTCGATATAAGAGAATGATCAAGTTAGCATAAAATAATTATTAATTAGTTAATTATTATAATTATGTTATTAATAATGCTCACGTTGAGTCAATAATTATATAAATGGATTATGGATTACATAAGTCGATATAAGAGATGATCAAGTTAGCATAAAATAATTATTAATTAGTTAATTATTATAATTATGTTATTAATAATATTATCAAATAGAACTCCACACGCAATCTTTATTATTAATAACACGAAAATATATTAACTGATCTGAGGCAGAGGCAAGCAGTATATCGTAGCCGAGAAAATTTGAGTCAAACTCGTTTTCAGCGACTCTAACGTTGAGTCAATAATTATATAAATGGATTATGAATTACATAAGTCGATATAAGAGATGATCAAGTTAGCATAAAATAATTATTAATTAGTTAATATTATAATTATGTTATTAATAATATTATTATTATTTCTTGCTAATGCAATTTAATGGGGATTATTTAAAAAAATGACTGATACAGACTCGTCAGGCACATCCAAAGTTGCCTTGCCCTAGAGAATAAGGAACTATTTTTTTTGACTCGGAGAATAACAATTGACACCGATCGCTACTATTAAAAAAGGAATCAGTAAAAATTGATGCCGGCATCTTAAAGTTAGACTTCGAACAAAATTATACCATATACCATATACCATATACCATATATATATATATATATATATATATATATATATATATATATATATATATATATATATATATATATATATATATATATATATATATATAAAGAACATATATATATATATATACTCTCATATATATATATCTCTCTCTCTCTCTCTCTCTCTCTCTCTCTCTCTCTCTCTCTCCTTCAGATCCATAATATATATATTTTCTCTCATATATATATATATATATATATATATATATATATATATATATATATATATATATATAATAATAATTTATGTGTATGTGTGTGTAATAATATATGCATGTATAATAATGTGTAATGTGTGTAATAATGTGTGTGTGTGTGTGTGTGTGTGTAATATCTTAAGATTGTGTGTGTGTGTGTGTGTGTGTGTGTGTGTGTGTGTAAGGCTGAGGTGAGAACAGGGTATCTATCCTTTCTCTCCATTATATATTCTTTATATTCCATTATGTCCGGCGTCCTTCGTCCGTCCATTATATAGCCACACATAGATATATATATCTCTCTCTCTCCTCTCTCTCTATATATATATATATATATATATATATATATATATATATATATATATATATATATTTATATTTCTATAAATAAGTATAGCTTCTTAGTTAAAAATATTCTTTCTCTCTTTTAAATTCGCTTATATATATAATAATATATGTAATATATATATGTATGTATATGTATATATGTATATATATATATATATATATAATATTTATGTTATGGTATGTAATATGTATGTATGTATGTAATAATAATAGCATGTATGTATATATATATATATATATATATATATAATATGCCATATATATATATATATACATAGTTATGGGTTCGTATCCTCGTTTGGCTACGTGAACGGACACAAAAAATTGTTGTCAGTAGGAGATTTTCTGTAATATTTACGTAATGCAGTTTACGGCATAGCTCAATACACACACACATCACTACCAGCATAGCCAACACATACAACAGAACAATCTATTCACATATAAATCACTCTTCTCATGCTTCTGGCAATGGAAGGTCACGTATTGGGATGCGAATGCACGCCTGCGGTGGCAAAAGCACTCCGACTGCGTTACGCTGAAGCAGGGCTTGCTATCTGGCCTCAATCATCTTACTTAAATAATATATATATATATCACTTAGTCAGAAACCATACATATATTTTCCCTGACCAATTTCCGATCTCGGGATTGAGGTTGCTTTCCAAACTCGGGATTGAGGTTTGGTTGCGGTTGCGAACAAAAGAAATATATATATATATATATATATATATATATATATATATATATATATATATATATATATATATATATATATATATATATATATATATATATATATATATATATATATATACCCATTCCGTGTAAACTCTGTTCAAAACATCTTTTAACAATTGCAAACAAAAGTACTACTATAAATGGTTCATTTGAAGTTATGGCATTTCTCTCGATAGCTGATATCACCTCATCGATTGTTATTTATTTTTTTTTTATATGATAGGCATATTCATAACGTCAGCTCCATAGGAAAAAAAAAATTAATAGTGTAAAATATGACGAGAGAGAGGATATTCAATATTTATCTCTTCTCCCAACCTCTATTCTGATCACG
>JABUQX010065630.1:0-7500 GCA_015478945.1 Trachelipus rathkii | reverse complement strand
ATATATATTATATATAATAATATAATAATATATATTATATAATATATATATATATAATATATATATATTTAGAATTTCAGTTAAAGAGCTCTAATTCAACACTCAAAACAGTAAATATTAAGGTATTTTTTCAAACCACTTTAAAATAAATAAAGGAAAATCTGAAGAAAAATAACAACGTAAAAAAGTTTACGTTTCGAGACATATCCTTAGTCTCCTCATCAGAACTAAAAAAATTTACAAATTATTAAAACAATAAAATATAAAAAATATTGAAAATGCAAAATGAAAAATGAAAGTATAAATTCAAGCAAAAAGACATAGTGGCGTCACATTCTTAATCCTTTTTATCTTATCCAAAAATATTAATTATTTCATAAGCAAGTCCTTAATATGATCTAATATAAATCTTTTTGATTGGATCAAAATTGAAAATCCTTCTGATATGTTTGTTAAAATTACTTTTTGTAGAAATGAAAAAGGACTCAATCAATTGATTGAAGTTTTTATCTTTGGAACAAAATAAAAATTCTGCACCATTCCAATTAATAACATGATCTTCTTGTGATAAATGTCTAAATAATTGTCTAAAGTTCCGGCCCTCCTTGAGAAGGGCCCAGCCCGTGAGTGGTTGCGATCTGTAATAAAAAAAAAATACAGCACTACTTTCATTGCCTCTCCTGACTTCACCCATATGTTGGTCAATTCTTGTTTTTAAGGTCTGAAATTCTAAATATCTATCTTTAAACCAAGATGAATTGCAACTTGTCGCTCAGAGAAATTTTTAACCTATTTCCTTTTAGTAAACTTCACTTTAATATATATGAAAGCAAGAAGAGATTGGCGTCAAGAAAGAAATTAGCTTGTGTCTTTTTACATGACTGTTTAAAAGAAAAAGTCATTCCGGTTTCTTTTAGATTAAAAGGATTTACCAACTTATATTTTGATCCTTTCCCAAAAGTCTACTCCATTTTGATTAGAAATCGTTTAACACTTATTAAGAAGGAATGTAACTTTTTGTTTACTATTTGTAATTATCATTACAAGTTTTTACAACAAGTTTTCATAAGAGGTATTTTTTTGATTATTCAAGATATCAATCATATCAACTTTAATTGTGAAAGAAATTTACATCAGAAATTATTCAACCTTTGTTTAGATTCCCCTTGGGCCAAATTCTCTAATTACCTAAATATTACTAATTTATCCGACTATCAACTTGATGTGTGTGAAGCACAATTATTGGGTTTTGGGCTTGGCTTTTCTATTGGAATTTCTCCTTTCAACAAACTAAAAAATTTTCACATAAAAACTTACTTCCTCTTCTCGTGAATAAGTTAAATAAAATGAATACCTTTCTTCCACGAAGATTTACCAATGCCATTTCCTCTCTAAAAAGAAATAAAGATATTGTAATTCGCAAAGCTGACAAAGGGGCTGGCGTTGTTATTTTAAACTTTGTTGATTATGTCTCTAAGGTTGATACTTTACTTAATGATGTAAATGTTTATGAAAAATTAAACACTGATCCTTCTAATTCACAGATATATTCATTCAATAGATGTATCAAACCTTTGATACCTACTGATATTTTTAAAAAGATTTTGGTGTCCAATCCAACACTCACTTATTTATGTGGGATCCCCAAATTACATAAAGAAGGAGTTCCACTTAGATCAATTATTTCTTCACGAAGAGATGCTTTTTCCGAGCTAAATAGGTGGTTAGCCTCTTTTCTTTCATCTTTGATGGGAACTATTTCTCCTTCACATATTCTAAATGCAAGAAATTTAATTGAAAAATTAGGAAAGATTTGTTCCGATACAATCTTGTTTGGTTAGCTTTGATGTCACTAGCCTTTTTACTAATGTTCCTATTCCTCATTTACTTGAATTTTTGACTGGATTGTTGTTACCTCATATGGTTCCTATACCTATTCCACATTTTACTAGCTGCTTACAGATAAGCATGGCACAAAATGTTTTCACTTTTCGTAACATTTTTTTTCGCCAAATATTTGGTACAAATATGGGAGGTAGTTTGAGTCCAATCATAGCAAACATTTACATGGAGTTCTTTGAGACCAGACTTCTTCCACGTGCACCTCTTTATTCTCAAATCTTTTCGTGGAAGATATATGTAGATGATGTTCTTGCTATTGTACCTAATTCTTTTTCAATTGATCAATTTCTTGAACAAATTAATGTTTTGACTCCAACAATCACCTTTACCTCTGAAGGTCAAAATGAAGAATGCATCCCTTTCCTTGACCTTATCCAATTCTCTCAATTAATTTTTAATAAGATATGATTTTCACTAAAATAGTGTGTGAAGCAAAAAAAAAATTAGGAATAGTTCTTTTAAATTATTAAGAATAACTAAATATGATTTTTGATTATAAATTATTGGAGCTACTTCTTGATGACTTTTGGTCGATAATGGATGTATATTTCGGCGCAGTCAGGGATAATGAAGATTTTCATTGCATAGTTCAAGGGGCTGGGAACCCTCTTTTATCATTTTTATTTCTCTCTTTCCGTGTAAGGTTGTAAAGGTATGAAGAATACTTTCTGCAGCCGACACTACCCGGCAGTCATGCGTGATATGGTGATAAGAATATATATAAATATCTATAATTATATATATATATATATATATATCATATATGTAATGTTTTCTAAAATAAGACATTTTGATATCATTTAATAAAAATTTTGTTTTTTTGTTTACGTTTTTTTTTTAGTTTTACATTAAAATTCACCGAAAAAATTGACTTTTTCGAATCACTTTCGAATATTCATTTTAAATTATACTAAAATTGATTTAAATAAATTATTAAATATTTCGAACTTTGAACAGTCTAGCTGCTTAACATTTAACATAACTACACATATCAAAAAAAAAAAAAAAAAAAAAAAAACAATCAAAACTACATTTAAAAACCCATATATATATATATACTAAAATATATAATATATATATATATATATAATAATAATATATAATAATATATATAATATAGATATATTAATATATAATAATAAAACGTTAATTATAATTATATATTAATATAACACATTAACATCAAATTGTATATATAAAAAATATATATCAGGCATCAATATAGTGTATAAATAATATAATATATATAATATAATAGATATATAATATCATAAAATTACTAATTAAAACAGTACAACAAACAACACCATATAAATATAAGTCTTAGGAATCTTTATAGGATATAAAAATTAAACCATTCTTTTTTAAAAAATACAATTTATACAATATAATACACAAAACACATTAACCATTTTTTGTTTTACAGTACTCTCTACTCAATTCTTCAAAAAATACTGTCCACTTCTCTTCCCCATAAAATTACAAAAAAAAAATTCTTCCACATACTTCGTTCAAAACGGAGACATTCCTATATTTTAATATACTCTAAAACTTCTATTCTTATATAATAAAAATTCAATTAAGCAGTCTCTTAGTTTAATTTATTAAAATGTGCTCCACATGAGAAGGTAAAGAATTAATTAATTAATTATTCTAACAATACATCAACACCTTCAGCCAACGTCATTATTTCTTCAAGAATACAAACCTGCCATCACACTCATTACAAAACAATCAACCCTAGTATTCTATAAAAAATATATCTATATATACATATAATAAACTATATATAATAAACTATATATTAAATATATATATAATAATAATATAATATAGATAGATATATTATATAATGTACAATAATATAGTAATAAAAATATAAAGCATATATATAATATTAATATATATCGTCATCTCTTTCAATCTCTATAATCAAGATCAATAAAAAATATATAATATATATATAAAATATATAATACATATACTATATATATATAATATAATAATATATATAAATCATTTATACATATATGTATTTTTCTCGACTCCTTTTTATTACTTCAAAATCAAAATTTTATTTTCTTTTTAATTTTTTAAAAGTATCTACAATATTCCATGGAGATCTTCCTAGTAATAAAACAAATTTCCAATAATTTTACTAGTCCCTGTACCTCTATATAAAAAATAATCATTAAATTTATTATTTCATCTGATATAATCATATAATATTATAATAATATAATTAAATAAATATATACTAAGATATAGATATATAATATATTATATAAATATATTATTATAATAAAAAATATGTATATAAATAATATCTAATAGATATAAAACATAGATCTACTTTTATATTTTTTAAACTAAGCCAATAACTGCCTACCTCCTACCTCCAAAAACCCACTAGATATTACACTATATATATTTATATAATATTAACGATAAATATATCTATAATATATAATATAGAATAAAATCACAGATACATATAATATAGACGTTAATTTTTACATACTAGTGTAGGGACGATTTTTTGTTTCTTATTCAAATATACTAATATGATCCTAAACACAATTGAATTACACAATATCAAAAAGTAATAACCATACTTTACATCCTCATTTAATTTTTTTTTTCTAACAAAAACCCAAGTTAAACCCAAAAGATCAATCTCTCTCGCCTTCCAACGACAGTTAACTATTCCCCCCCTCCGTATGTCTCCTAGAACCCCCTCTATTTTCTCCTTCCCCCCCCTCCCCTACGTATAAAACGTCCCCCCTTCTATGTTCGTAAAGATTCATTTTTTACACTTATATCTTGATTATATAAGAAATATTATTTCTAATTAACTTTTCAAATATTCATATGTTTCTTTATTGATTTTTTTTACATTTGAAAAGCATACCTATCTTTCCAAACATATGAATTTAAAAAATCGACTCGTTAATTTCTTTAGAATTGTAGACATATTTGTATCTAAAATAATATAAAACTCAGTCTTAAAATTATCACCACTAAGCATTATATCAAACACAATTATTAAAAAAAAACAAAAAAAATACAAAATACGCAAAAAATATAATAATCTATATTAATATAAATAAATTATATTATATATATATATATACCCAATATAAATATATATAATATAAAAATAATGAATAAATAATTTATATATATATAATATATATATATATAAATAATATATATAATAATATATATATAAATATATATTATATATAATAAAAATATATAGATATATATTCCCATAACGTTCCCATGCCCCCAGCCCACTATCCCCATTCACCCCTACTAATCCAACTATACCAAACAAAAATAATCCTCAGTTTAATAAAACAATATCAGCTTTTCATAAAAAGAAAATCATTCGCTTTAAACAATTCTTTAAAATAAAAAAATATCTTTTTAATATACTCTATAGAATATACAACAATATTACCCAAAATCTCAGTCTTTACTCTCCAAAATATACAACGAAACATATAAGCTACTTTCACTATATATTCACAGTCCTCCACCCCACACGTATAAATATCCGACACCAACCTGATTTTAAAATTTTCTTCATAACTCATAAAATTTTTTTTTATCCTTCATATTTTCTAATTAATATAAATTTATATAATAAATAATATAAATATAATAATATAATAATAAATATATTAATTAAAATAATAAAATAATAATACTATATATATATATAAGATATATAATATAATAGATAATATAATATATATATAGAATATATAATATAATACTAATAAAAATATAAAATAACTTAAACTAATTAATTTCGCAAAAAAAAAAAAAAAACAGACATCAAAATTAACAAAACTCCAAAGATATCAGTTTCAAAAATCCGATTCCAAAAATTAATACTCAACATCACTCTTTTACCATAAATTATAATACACAATAAAAAATTTAAAAAATTAAACCACAACAATCGATATCACTACAAAAAGCTCTACCCTAAATTCATAAAAATAAATCCAAAAAACAATTCATCCTACCATTATAAATTACAAAAATACCTATAACCCCCCTATCCCTCCTAAATATAATTCAAAAATCATTCAATCGAACTATATTTCATATCAACTAAGAACTCCAAAAAATTCTAAAAATCTTAATCTCCTAAAATATCTATTAACATAAAGTTTGTGTGCTATTCAGTTATTCAATAAAAAAAAAAAACATAAAACAAACATGATAGTTTTATACAATATTTTAAAAAAAGACAACGATCATTTTCGCGCAAACATCAATAAAAAATTTACCCCAACGATTAAAATATGCAAAAATGTTTCTCATAAAAAATAAAATCATTTCCCATGAAACTTTCTAAATTTATCACTCCATGAGACTGGTTCATTCAAATACGTAAGACATATACAATCATAATGTCATAACCTAAGTTTCAGAAATAAAACATTATATCAAATAACCTCACTCCCCCACTAACAAAACACGAAAAAAATGTCAAAAAATCATAACTATAAAACAAAAAAAAAACAATTATCTACTTAAACACAAGTCAAAATCATATCAAAACAATAAAAAAATAAATTCAATAATATTAAAAAAATAATTTCAAAAACTAACAACACATCCTCTAATAGACATACACTACACAAAAAAATAAAAAAAATATATCCAAACACTATACTACATTCACACACAACCTAATTTCCAATTATCATCCACAACCATTAGTCAATTATAATTTTTCACAAACATTCTTACGAATTACCCTCAAACTCCAACAAAACACTAAAAACAGCAAAAGATACAAAATTCCCACAAATCAATCATGCAATACCGCTCTTCAAAAAAAGAACTCTATTGATGGTCCTATTTTAAAAATACTTTACACAATACAACAAAATAAACACCCCTCATTAAAAATCACTCCAATACTATACACTACTATAACTACAACTACAAGCTATTCACCATTTACAAAATCATTATCAAAACATTATAGAAAAAAAAAAAATTTACAATGGAACTCTTTAACAATCACACCCTACTGATTCAAAACTAAACAAAACAACAACTAAAGATATAAATACCTTCAAAGTGAAATCCTAAACTTTAAAAAAATCAATACACATAATCAATAATCATTCAAAAAACACACATTACACTCAAAAACTCATAACCAAAAATTACAAATACAAAAATTTCAAACAAATAAACACCTCTTAGCAAACCCAAACATACTCATCAATCCAAATATATAAATATAACAGAACCAACCAAAAAAAATCAAAATCCCACACAACAAACAACAACTCCAATACACCCCGAACCACAGACACTAATAGATACCAACACACAACCCATAGAAAAACATCACCAACCAAACGACAACACCTGATAAAAAAATACTAAAATACTACAAACACAGATTCATCTGTCCCATAAACACAAAAACAACAGAACATACTCTCAAAAAAACAACGAATTAAAATAAAAGACACTCAAGCAAAATAGTGAAGGAGTAATAATAAACAAAAGATAAAAATATAATAAAAAAAAGAAAATAAAATATATAAAAACCCCTAT
>JABUQX010065629.1:42500-51375 GCA_015478945.1 Trachelipus rathkii | reverse complement strand
CCTCGGTATGCTTCGTTCAGCCTCAATTTCAGGTGTTTAACCGTTTTCCGCATTTATCGTGAAACGCTCGCGTTTTCGTGCTGCACTTCAGTGGTGTTCTTCTTTAAAAATATTTGAAATATTTTGCTCCGGGTTATACTTATGTTGCGTATTCTCATATTGAGGTGTTTGTTGTATCAATGTAGAAGGCAATTACATCCACTTTAGAACATAGAAATAGGTACAACGTTACTACTCTCTCATCAGCGCTACGAGTAGAAGCTGAAGCTCCAGTTTCAATGGCTTTATAGTTTCCGTCTTAATATAAGCTTCTTTCAGTCTTTTGCTTCTTATACTCTTTAAAATTAATTTAATTTGTTCTCTTCCTCTTTTTCTGACTGATATTTTCCAGTTTTATAATATACTGAGCTTGTCGGGCGTGTTGGTCAAGGGACGGGAGCTTTATATTGAATCGTGCTACTAAGCCGTTGAGGCTTTCGTCTTTCTCACTCGTGAAGCACTTTTTCGAGGCCAGGCTATTGCATTTCAATGTTCTGGATGGCACTAACATATCGGACGCAACGATACCCTCGGCATGAAGAGTGTCACCGGCATAAAGAAACATAACTTGAGCAAAAAATATTTCAATATTTTAAAGAGAACGCCACAAATCCGACAACGGCGTAAAGGGAACTTCGTCATAACAAGAAAAATGATTTTTATGGTGCATATAGGAGTCGTTATATAGAAACATAAATAATGATATACAAAATATAACAAATGTCCAATTTTTGAACATCTTTAAATGACATAAAAGTCAATGCAAGTTAACTTCTCTCCTTTAAATTTATTAATTTTATTTATTTATTTTGTTATTAGCTTACACGACATTTGTCTTATCAAAATTGTTAAATATTAAAACTAAAATTTATTCCTTGAAAATGTCCGAAGTGTACGGACAGCTTGGTACTATACTTAAATCAATTGTTTTATTTTATTCAGAATAATTTTAAAAAAATTCTTTATTTAATTAAATACATTCAGGAGGCTTGAAAAGCATCAAAATCATGCATTAAAATAAAGGTTTGAGTTGTGTGTGTGTGTGTGTGTGTGTGTGTGTGTGTGTGTTATTATTATTATTATTATTATTATTATTATTATTATTATTATTGTATTATATTATTATTATTATTATTATTATGTATTATTATTAGTAGTAGTAGTAGTAGTAGTAGTAGTGTAGTAGTAGTAGTAGTAGTAGTAGTAGTAGTAGTAGTAGTAGTAGTAGTAGTAGTAATATAGTAGTTATCTAATAATCATAACAAAGTTTCAATAACCGTAAAGCTAACATAATATCACCTAAACTAAAACATAAAATACCTTACATTGCGAATAAAAACAGTCAAGCATTAACAAAGTACACTGGAATAATATCAAACAAAGTAACTATCATGCCAGCATCTGAAGCGTAGCCTATACATAGACCCCCTACAAAGGAAACAAACTATTTTACTTACCCAGGGTTTGATCTTATGTGACTACAGATGTTCAGTTAGGCTTACACTGTAAGCTTATCATTAGGGTTACTTTCATGTTTACAAAACTTTCTGAATTATAATATCAAACTTATAATCTCAATCTTTACAATACATAACCAGACAATTTTTAATAATATTTTCTACCTGAAATCACCCCAGATACATGAGACCATATTGAGGTACCCCGAAGGGAGTGTAAGCGGTTAATTTTGGTCAGACTACGAAATACAAATACAAACGTGAAAGGAACTGCTCGTAAGACCTGGGTATGAAACTACAAATACGAACTGAAAATGAATCGAATGTAAAGTCTGACCATTTAAAAACAAACACGAACAGAAAACGATTAGAGTATAAAGCATGTACTTGGAATTATGGTTCGTTCGTCCGTCATATACTTGTTTACGTTAGTTAATTTACAGGTGTTAAGTGTGGAACTTTGTTAATGTTAACAGTTTATTTGTGTTTAAGATGTGCTAGGTTTGTCGTTGTACATTATTTTCTTAGTTCAGGTTATGTTTTGTTAGCTTTGTTAATGGGAAAACTTTGTCACGATAGTATATATATTCGTTGGTTAGTATGTAAAGAGCTTATTTTTATGGTATTTTTACCCGAAATAATACTCAAAATGTGACCTGAATCAATATATCAAAAGATCATGGAAGATTGGGAGGGTGGGGAGGTTATGGGGCGGGTGTTATGATTTACTGATTTACTGATCTACTGCTTTAGGATCAGTAAACTATTATACTTTACAATGATATTTTATTCAAAGAACTTATTTTTATGTTATGTTTGGTTAAAACTTTGCTCTTTTTATGTTATGTTTGGTTAAAACTTTGCTCTTTTTATGTTATGTTTGGATAAAACTTTGTTATGTTTGCAATTATTTTTGGGGGGATTATGATACGTAAGGTTATGATGAATTTTTGTTAAATAATACTATGTTAAAGTAAAAATCTTTGTTACGTTAGCATATATTCGTTGGTATTCATGATAAATTTTTGCTAAATATTACCATGTCAATGTAAATTAACATTGATATGTTAGAGATATGCTTGAAAAAAGTATGAATAGGTTACGTTTTGTACGCTATGTTAGTTACTTTACTGTTGTTAAGTATGGAACTTTGTTAATGTTAGTAGTTTATACGTGCGTAAGGAGTGTTAGGTTTGTCGTTGCACATTATATTCTTAGTTCAGGTGATGCTATGTAAGCTTTATTAATGTGAAAACTTTGTTACGTCATGATATATTCGTTGATCAGTATATGTCGTACTTATTTTAATGTTTATGATAAATTTTAGTTAAATATTACCATGTTAATCTAAAATTAACGTTGATATGTTAGAAATATGCTTGACAAAGTGTGAATAGGTTAAAATTTTTGCATGCTATATTAGTTACTATACTGGTGTTAAGTATGGAACTTTGTTAATGTTAGCAGTTTATTCTTGCTTAAGGAGTGTTAGGTTTATCGTTGTGCATTATATTCTTAGTTCAGTTGATGCTATGTAAGCTTTATTAATGTAAAAACTTTTTTACGTTAGCATATTTTCGTTGATCAGTATGATAATTAGACAAGGTTATGATAATTTTTTGTTAAATATTTCCATGTTAATGTAAAATTAACATTGATATGTTAGAATATGCTTGACAAAGTGTAAAATAGGGTACGTTTTTGCATGCTATGTTAGTTACTTTACTGTTGATAAAGTGACGGAACTGTTAATGTTACCCATTTATTCGGGCTTAAGGTGTGTTAGGTTTGTCGTTGCATATTATTCTTAGCTCAGGTGATGCTATGTTAGCTTTATTAATATGGAAACTTTGTTACGTTAGCATATATTCGTTGATCAGTGTATAAAGAATTTGAATTTTATGTTATGTTTATCGGAAATGATACTCGAAATTTGATATGAAACAATTGATCCATAAACCATGGGAAGGCGGACAGAGGGGGAGAAGGGTGGGGTGGGATGGTTTGATTTACTGATTTACTGATTTACTGCTTTAGGGTATGTAAAAGTACAAGTTTTTTAAGTTATAAACACGAGAACGTAGAGTTTCAAGTCATCCATATAAAATAGGTGGGAATTTATTTTGGGTTTCTTCTCATTTCTCGAATTTATACGATATCCATTCCCTAATCCATTAATTAAAGTGCTCAGAGGATTTATGGCAAGCACAAATATTAAGGGAGAGAGGGAGTCTCCCTGGAATATTCCTCGCTTAATTTTTACTTCTTCTATTACCCAATTTCCTTCTTCATAATGGAGATTTATATTAACTTTCCATATCTTCATTGCATTTTCTATGAAAGTTATAAATTCAGGTCTAATTTTATATATTTTTAAAACTTCTTTGATCCAATTGTGAGGGACACTATCGTAGGCTTTTTTATAGTCTATCCATGCTATACTTAGGTTTTTCTGCGCCCTCCTCGAATTTTCTGTAATCATTTTGTTGATGAGTAATTGATCCTTAGTTCCATAACTATTTTTACAACATCCTTTTTGTTCTTCTCTTATGATGTTATTATTATTCAAACGTTCTTTAATCCTTTTTATCAACACTCCCGTAAACACCTTATATAAAGTTGGCAAACACGTGATGGGTCTATACTTTTCAGGTCTCTGAGTTTCTTCGCTTTTTGGGATCAGCACAGTTTCTCCAGCTGTTAACCACTGAGGAATTTCTTCTCTTCCATTTATAATTCTATTATAACAAGCGGTAAGCGGTTCCAATAATGTTCTTATTTTCTTAAGCCATACATTTTGAACTCTATCTGGTCCAGGCGTTTTCCAGTTGCTATTCTTTTTAATTACATCTTCAATCTCTTTTTTTGTAATTGTTACATGTTCCATTTGTTCGATATTAATTGTTTCTTGGCTGTTCTTTATTTGTTATAGTTATTCTGCTTGATTGTTAAACGTTCTTTCATCCTCATAAATTCCTTTCCAGAGTCTTTCCACTTCTTCTTTTGGAGGAGGGTTTGACACTTTGATGGAATCGTTTCGTAGTTCTTTATAGAACCTTCCCTGATCCTCTTTAAACATTTGATTTTGTTTTTTCTCTTTTTCTTTCTTCTCATACTTTTTAATCTTATTAGCCTTTGCTATTATTAACATCTTTCTACTTGCAATGGCCTGAGTTATTTGGTTACTCTGTACTGTGTTTTCTCTCCTGAGTATATTTTTAACTCTTCTTATAGTTTGTTCTGATGTTATCACATCACGTCGGTAAGCATCTATTATCGATACCTCTTGTCTTAGCTTACTTACTTCCTTCTGTAGTCTATATTTCCACGGTGGTATCTTTTCTTTGTTCTTCATTTTTTCTCCTGCCTTATTGGCTTTGACTACTTTAGCTTTCATACAGTCCGCTACTGCCCTGGCAACTGCATAATATAGTCTATTAATCTCAGTCAAACTACAATTAACTGGGGTAATTCTTGGTAGTACTTTATCTGTTACCCTAGTATATTTCTCCATTTGGAACCAATTACCGATTTTTTTTACTTTGCTTCTGCCCTGTATTCCGTTTATGAGATCTTCATCTCTATATTTTGCTATTTTTATCAACATTTCCTCCTCTGAGCAAGATTCTTCATTTCCTGTTTGGACATTCCATATTTCATTCATCAGTTCCCTTTCTCTGTCTGATTCCAGTTCTTCATTTGTATTATCTGTTATATTTTCCATCTCTTCTACATCCGAATTTTCTGGATCTGTTTCCATTTCATTCTCCTCATTTCCCTCTTTTACCTCCAAAGTGTCACTACCAACTATTTCCTCTTCTATTATTGTTGTTTGGTCCTTGTCTAGATTTTCTTTTTGATACAGGTCCTTTATATCAATCAATATTTCCATTTCTTTCTCTTTATTCATTTGTGTTACAGTCTCTTGTTTGTTTTTATTTGTTCTCTCCTGTTTCTTTGTTTGTTTTGTTTTCTTTTCTTTTACCGCTGCGCACTCTTTGGTTCGTTTTTCTTTTATATTTTCTACTAATTCTAAAGTCATTTCCATTTTATTCTCAACTATGTTTAGCGCTTTCATTTTTATTTCTTAAAGGTCTTCCTTCGTTGGTAATGTAGATTTCATTTTTCTTTTCGTTCTTTAACAAAATTAAGAATACACTGTTTTTGCTTAATCATAGCTTTCCTGTCCACGTTTTTAAATTTTCCTCCAAATCTATACTCCATAAAATCATTTGCATTGAACTCCTTTTTTTCAATTACATATTTCCACAGTTCACTCTTATTTGTTTTTGTTGGTATAAGTTCTCCGATGTAATAGCTTTCCATCAAGTACAGATTTCGGGATAGTGTCCATTCATCCTTCTTCCCACTGATGGTCTCTTCATCATTTTTATTCAGAAAATTTCCTTGTATGTACTCTTCAACCTCCCCCCTCTTTCTGCTTTATTTGTTCTTTTGTTATGTTGGTTTTTCCTATTCTGATGTTTGTAGCAATGCTGCTGAATCTCATATCTGGTGTATTTTCTATCTTCTCCCCATTTATCTTCTTTCTCTTTAACATCATTTGTTTCGCTCTTTCGCTCGTTCCTTTCCTTGGAATAATTTCATGTTAGCGTAAGTGAGGACACCAAAAGAATTTCTTCTTCTCCCCTTCCGGACCACATACTCCTAATTGCACCCCTACAATTGTAAGGGGATTTCTTTTTTTCCTGCGGTTGGTTATCTGAGTTTGGAGGATCCAAAGGTTCCTCTAACAATCCAGCAGGGGAGGTTGAAGTTCCGGTGAACTGAACTTTGGGGTTATCTAAACCCATTGTTTCAGTTTGGAGAGATTGTTTGCTGCGCTCCAAAGAGCTCCGTCCCTCCTCACCTCTCTTCCGTAATGAGTAGGGACCGGGACCAGGGCTTCCAATTCCCTGGCAATGTTTTTCTTTTTTGTTTCTTCTCATGATTTTAATGCAATTTTTTTGCAGTTTGTTCACTCCACAACAAGTCAGCCCCCATACCGTCTTCCCAACCTTTAAGATTGGAAAAACCGCAACGAAGCCGGCCCATCGCGGAGATCTCCCCCACCAGCAAAAAGGTCAACATACTCCGGGGGAGGAATGTTTGTTAGGTCCATCTTATATATATATATATATATATATAATATCATAATATATATATATATAATATATATATTATATATAATATATATATATATTATATATATATATATATATATATATATATATATATATATATATAATATATATATATATATATATATATATAATAAATATATATTATATATATATAGTATATATATATATATATATATGGTATATAGTAATATATATATATATATATATAAATATATAATAATATATATATATAATATATTATATATATATAATATAATATAATATTATAATATATATTATATATATATAGTATTAATATATATATATAATATATAAAAATATTTATATTATAAATATATATATAATTATATAATAGTAATATATATATATATAGATATATATATAGTATTATAATCAGTGGCGACACTTGGCCTTCTTATCTTTGTCTCTTCTCTCTCTCTCTCTCTCTCTCTCTATAATATATAATATATATATATGATATTATATATATATAATAATATTATATATATATATATATATATATATATATATTAATATATATATATTAAATATATATAAAATATATATATATAATATACATATATATATTTATTCACATTATATTCACATTATATTCACATTATATTATTCACTAGTTATTGCTAATTAAAAAAGTTTTTTCTAGTTCAAAATTAAATTCTATGATTAACTAAAGTATTTCAAGTTTGTTTTTTTATTGAAGTATTAGAATTTAAATTTTAATTTTTGGTATCTGAAATGTGCATTAAGAACAAATAAATGTTTATTTTAAATTTTTTTTTTAAATAAAACGAGTTGTTTATTAGATTCTTAGAAGAAAAACAACCTTTAAAAAAATAAATTCGCGAATGTGTATATAGCGTACACTGTCTAAAAATTGTTAACTCTGCTATTTCGGATGAGCGGAGCGGAGCCGTCACGTTCCATAAAGATAACATTATTCAATGGCAACGATTCTTACACTTTTTGTTTATATTTTAAACCAGTTAGCTCCTCATGATATTGAAATCCTAAAATGGCATGTAGTTAATACTATATGGAATAATATTTTATTCGTTATAAATTAGGAACCCATTCCAGAATTATCTGTATTTTTATGTATAAGATTTGAATGTTTAAGAAAGTTAAACGGTGGTACATTAACCTTATCATATATTCAGTTTTTTAATTTGCATTTCAAATTACTATGAGGATGAAAAGTTGAATTTTGAAATGGTTATACAATGCATGGCTTGCATACAGATTGGGCTAAAAACTAATAAGACTTTCGGACATTCATCTTGATTTCCATTAAATAATTAGTAGTGCATTGGTTTGGGAGGGGTGGGGTGGGGGTTTCACGGAACGTGCAGAACGTATAATATACGCGATTATCTCTGACATAAATGGTATATAAATGGTTTGGTAGGGGTGGGGGTTTCACGGAACGAGCACAAAGTATAATATAGGTAATTATATCTGGCATAAATGGTATATTCATTTTATTTCTCTTTAATTAAAACTCATAATGTTTGGTTTAATAGGAATGCTAATTTCAACAATTATCATAGCTTTCACAATCTAGAAACTTTTATTTGTGCTCTTTCTGAAACTTCGCTGCAAATATAAATTTTAAATTTGATTTTTTACTTTTTCCACCTTATGTTTAAATAGACTGTTAAATAATCGTCTTACTGACTTCTGCTAGAGCAGAAAAATTTTGTCAAACCTTTGCCTTCAATTATAATTCCATTACTGAGGCTTAAATAGCAAAGCAATAAGCCCGAGTGTGATCTCTCATGCAAATCCTAAGAAGAATCTTCATAAAGAGCTTCACTCTATAAGTAAGGCAGTGCCTTTGAGTTGTAAGCCTTTATAATAGTAATTAAACTTAAAAAAAACTATCCCGGAGCTATTATTACATTCCAACTAGTTAATACTTAACTCCGTAACTGTCACGATAACATCATTGTTTTTCAAAACGTGCTACGTAACTTGCATCTGCCTTGATAAACTACACCTCTGTCAATTAATTTATCCCTTCATTTCGAATGCAAATTATGCACTCATTCAATTTGTTCCGTAAAATGAAGTTTTCATTCAATTTTCTCCAAAACTATTGTCCTATTGATTTAAAATGTCCTTACAATGTTTTTAAATTTACAGTATAGTTTAAAATTTTTGGAAACATTAATTATTTGGAAAAGCCCAAACGTAGATCTTTTTTCCCTTTTTCCA
>JABUQX010065629.1:22500-35000 GCA_015478945.1 Trachelipus rathkii | reverse complement strand
ACGAATAAAATATTATCCTATAGGGTTATTAACTACATGGCCAGTTTAGGATGTTCAATATCATGAGGAGCTAACTGGTTTAAAATATAAACAAAATGTAAAGAATCGTTGCATTGAATAATGTATCTTTATGAACGTGACGGTATCCGCTCCGCTCAGTCCGGAATAGCAGAGTTAACAATTTTTAGACATGTGTACGCTATATTACACATTCGCGAATTTATTTTTTCTAAAGGTTGTTTTTCTTCTAAGAATGCTAAATAAACAACTCGTTTATTTAAAAAAAAAATTAAAATAAAACATTAAATAATAATTGTTAATGCACATTTCAGATACCAAAAATTAAAATTTAAATTCTAATACTTCAATAAAAAAACAAACTTGAAATACTTTAGTTAATCATAGAATTTAATTTGATTTTTAAAAATATTTTAAATTTCTATTAACTAGTCAATAATATAAATGTGAATGATTAATTAAAATAAATCGTGAGATATAATATATATAAATATTATTATAATATATATTATATATATAATATATATATACTATATATAGTATATTATATATATATATATATATACTATATATACCTATATATTATATATATATATATATATTATATAGAGAGAGAGAGAGAACGATGAGAGAGAGAGAGAGACCGAGTAGTAAAAAGTTACTAGTTCGCGCACTGATTATTATATATATATATTATATAATATTATATTATATATATATATATATTATAGATATATATTATATATATATATATATATTACCTAATTTACATATAATATATTATATATATAATATATATAATATATATATATATATATACTTATAAATATATATATACTATTACTATTTATATATATATATATATATATATATATAATATACCATATATATATATATATATGATATATATATATCATATATATATAATATATATATATATATATATATATATATATATATATATATATATATATATATATATATATATATGACCCATATATATATATATATATATAATATATATATAATTAAATATATAAATATCGTATATATATATGGTATATGGAATTTAGATTATAGAAATGTATCAAAATTCATATTCGGCACGGCAGTTATGTTGACCATTTTTTGCTTGGTGGGGGAGATCTCCGCGATGGGCCGGCTTCGTTGCGGTTTTTCCAATCTTAAAGGTTGGGAAGACGGTATGGGGGCTGACTTGTTGTGGAGTGAACAAACTGCAAAAAAATTGCATTAAAATCATGAGAAGAAACAAAAAAGAAAAACATTGCCAGGGAATTGGAAGCCCTGGTCCCGGTCCCTACTCATTACGGAAGAGAGGTGAGGAGGGACGGAGCTCTTTGGAGCGCAGCAAACAATCTCTCCAAACTGAAGCAATGGGTTTAGATAACCCCGAAGTTCAGTCCACCGGAACTTCAACCTCCCCTGCTGGATTGTTAGAGGAACCTTTGGATCCTCCAAACTCAGATAACCAACCGCAGGAAAAAAAGAAATCCCCTTACAATTGTAGGGGTGCAATTAGGAGTATGTGGTCGGAAGGGGAGAAGAAAGAAATTTTTTGGTGTCTCACTTACGCTAGACATGAAATATTCCCAAGGAAAGGAACGAGCGAAAGAGCGAAACAAATGATGTTAAAGAGAAAGAAGATAAATGGGGAGAAGATAGAAAATACACCAGATATGAGATTCAGCAGCATTGCTACAAACATCAGAATAGGAAAAACCAACAACAAAAGAACAAATTAAGCAGATAGAGGAGGAGGTTGAAGAGTATATACAAGGAATCTTTCTGAATAAAAATGATGAGGAGACCATCAGTGGGAAGAGGGATGAATGGACACTATCCCGAAATCTGTACTTGATGGAAAGCTATTACATCGGAGAACTTATACCAACAAAAACAAATAAGAGTGAACTGTGGAAATATGTAATTGAAAAAAAGGAGTTCAATGCAAATGATTTTATGGAGTATAGATTTGGAGGAAAATTTTAAAACGTGGACAGGAAAGCTATGATTAAGCAAAAAACAGTGTATTCTTAATTTTGTTAAAGAACGAAAAGAAAAATGAAATCTACATTACCAACGAAGGAAGACCTTTAAGAAATAAAAATGAAAGCGCTAAACATAGTTGAGAATAAAATGGAAATGACTTTAGAATTAGTAGAAAATATAAAAGAAAAACGAACCAAAGAGTGCGCAGCGGTAAAAGAAAAGAAAACAAAACAAACAAAGAAACAGGAGAGAACAAATAAAAACAAACAAGAAATGGAAATATTGATTGATATAAAGGACCTGTATCAAAAAGAAAATCTAGACAAGGATCAAACAATAATAATAGAAGAGGAAATAGTTGGTAGTGATATTTTGGAGGTAAAGGAGGGAAATGAGGAGAATGAAATGGAAATAGTTGCTAGTGACACTTTGGAGGTAAAAGAGGGAAATGGAAAATATAACAGATAATACAAATGAAGAACTGGAATCAGACAGAGAAAGGGAACTGATGAATGAAATATGGAATGTCCAAACAGGAATGAAGAATCTTGCAGAGGAGGAAATGTTGATTAAAAAATAGCAAATATAGAGATGAAATCTCATCAAACGGGAATACAGGGACAGAAGCAAAGTAAAAAAATCGGTATTGTTACAAAATGTGAGAAATATACTAGCGGTTAAACAGATAAAGTACTTACCGAAGAATTACGCCCAGTTCAATTGTGTTTGACTGACGATCAAATTTAGACTAGATTATTGCAGTTGCCAGGGGCAGTAGCGGTACTGTATGAAAGCTAAAGTAGTCAAAGCCAATAAGGCAGGAGAAAAAATGGAAGAACAAAGAAAAGATACCACCGTGGAAATATAGACTACAGAAGGAAGTAAGTAAGCTAAGACAAGAGGTATCGATAATAGATGCTTACCGACGTGATGTGATAACATCAGAACAAACTATAAGAAGAGTTAAAAATATACTCAGGAGAGAAAACACAGTACAGAGTAACCAAATAACTCAGGCCATTGCAAGTAGAAAGATGTTAATAATAGCAAAGGCTAATAAGATTAAAAAGTATGAGAAGAAAGAAAAAGAGAAAAAACAAAATCAAATGTTTAAAGAGGATCAGGGAAGGTTCTATAAAGAACTACGAAACGATTCCATCAAAGTGTCAAACCCTCCTCCAAAAGAAGAAGTGGAAAGACTCTGGAAAGGAATTTATGAGGATGAAAGAACGTTTAACAATCAAGCAGAATAACTATAACAAATAAAGAACAGCCAAGAAACAATTAATATCGAACAAATGGAACATGTAACAATTACAAAAAAAGAGATTGAAGATGTAATTAAAAAGAATAGCAACTGGAAAACGCCTGGACCAGATAGAGTTCAAAATGTATGGCTTAAGAAAATAAGAACATTATTGGAACCGCTTACCGCTTGTTATAATAGAATTATAAATGGAAGAGAAGAAAATTCGCGTTCAGTGGTTTAATCAGCTGACGAAACTGTTGGCTGATCCCAAAAGCGAAGAAAAACTCAGAGCACCTGAAAAAATAAGACCCATCACGATGTTTGCCAAACTTTATATAAGGTGTACGGGACAGTGTTATAAAAAGGATAAAGAAACGTGTTTTGAATAATGAAATAACATTCATTAAAGAAGAACAAAAAAGGATGTTGTAAAAAAGTTTAGGAATAAGAATTCCAATTACTTATCAACAAAATGATTACAGAAAATTCGAGGAGGGCGCAGAAAAACCTAAGTATAGCATGGATAGACTATAAAAAAGCCTACGATAGTGTCCCTCACAATTGGATCAAAGAAGTTTTAAAAATTATATTAAAAATTAAAAATTTAATTTATAACTTTCATAGAAAATGCAATGAAGATATTGGAAAGTTATATAAATCTCCCATTATGAAAAGGAAATTTGGGTAGATAGAAGAAGTAAAAAATTAAGCGAGTGAATATTTCCAGGGAAGACTCCCTCTCCTCCCTTATATTTGTTGCTTGCCATATCCTCTGGCACTTTAATTAATGGATAGGGAAGTGGATACGTATAAATTCTGAGAAATGAGAAGAAACCCAAAATAATTTCCCACTATTTTATATGGATGACTTGAAACTCTACGTTCTCGTGTTATAACTTAAAAAAAACTTGTACTTTTACATTACCCTAAAGCAGAAATTCAGTAAATCAGTAAATCGAAACCATCCCACCCCACCCTTCTCCCCCTCTGTCCGCATTGTGAATAATTCAATTGTTTCATATCAAATTTCGAGTATTCATTTCCGAGATAAACATAACATAAAAATCAAATTCTTTATACACTGATGCCAACGAAGTATAGTGCTAACGTTAAAACAAAAAGTTTCATCATTAATAAAGCGTAACATACATCACCTGAGCTAAGAATATAATGTACAACGACAAACCTAACGAATAAAGCAAGAATAAACCGGTAACATTAACAAAGTTCCCACACTTATCAGTAGTTAAAGTAACTAACATAGCATGCAAAAAACGTACCCTTATTTACACTTTGTCAAGCATATCTCTAATATATCAATGTTAGATTTTACATTAACATGGAAAATTTAACAAAAGAAATATCAAACTTTGTCTATTATCATACTGATCAACGAAACTATGCTACGTAAAAAAGTTTTACATTAATTCAAGACTACTAGAAATTAATGAAACAAACTACAATCCACGAAGATACTCCTAACACAACTATGCAATAAATAACCTTCTAACAATAACAAAGTTCCATTACTTAACACCAGTATAGATAACTAAGTATAGCATGAAAAAATTTTTAACCTTTTTCAACCTTTTGTCAAGCATATTCTAACATATCAACGTTAATTTTAGATTAACATGGTTTAATATTTACAAAAATTTATTCATAACCTTTTTCTAATTACATACTGATTCAACGAATATATGGCGGACTAATAAAGTGACATATTCAAGGAAGCTTACAGATTAGCATCACCTGAATAAGAATAAAATAGTGCAACGCAGCAAACCTAACACTCCTTACGCACGTATACAGACTTACTAACATTAACAAAGTTCATACTTAACAACAGTAAAGTAACTAACATAGCGTACAAAACGTAACGCTATTCATACTTTTTCAAGCATATCTCTAACATACTAACGTTAATTTCATTACATGGATATTAGCAAAAAATTTATCATGACCAACGAATTATGCTAACGTAACAAAGATTTGTAATTAAAATAATCCCTCATCTCAGATATTTTTTTTTTATTTCTCCTCCCCCTACCCTAATACCCCCAAAATAATGCAAAACAAAATAACTTTTTCTTCATATAGAACTACATTGCCAAAAATCACAACCACCCTAGGAGGAAAAGAAGAGCAAAGTTTTAACCAAACATAACATAAAAATAAGTTCTTTGAATAAAATATCATTGTAAAGTGTAATAGTTTACAGATTTTGAAACAGTAAATCAATAAATCAGTAAATCAAACCACCCATCCCCTCACTCAAATTCCCACCCATCCTTCCATGATCTATTGATCTATTCATTCAAGTCATATTTCGAGTATCATTTTGGATAAACAACATAAAAATAAGTTCTTTATAAACTGACCAACGAACATATGCTAACGTAAAAAAGTTTTAACATCAATAAAGCTAACATCATAACCTCAACTAAGAATATAATGTATAACGACAAACCTAACAACCTTACGTATGCATAAACAGCAAACATTAACAAAGATCCATACTTAACAACAGTAAAGTAACTAACATTGCAAACAGAACGTAACCTATTCACACTTTTCAAACATACTAGAAACATTTGTATGGTTAATTAAATAGTAATATTTAAAAAAAAATATCATAACTTTACTTAATTATCATACAGACCAACGAATATATGCTAAGTAACAAAGTTTTCACATCAATAAAGCTAAAATATCATAACCTGTGCCCTTATGTAACCGCTTACACCCCCCTTCGGGGTACCCCAATATGGGTCTTCATGTATCTCTCGGGGGTGATTTCTAGGTAGTGGGGCTTATGTCGCTTGGAAAGTGTTCGGTTAGTATTGTAAAGATTGAGATTTATGTTGATGAGTGAGCGCATTCGTGAAAGTTTTTGTATAAATATGAAAGTATCCCTAATGTTAAGCTTACAGTGTAAGCCTAACTGAACATCTGTTCATATAAGAAAAAAAAAAAAAAAAAAAAAAAAAAAAAAAAAAAAAAAAAAAAAAAAAAAAAAAAAAAAAAAAAAAAAAAAAAAAAAAAAAAAAAAAAAAAAAAAAAAAAAAAAAAAAAAAAAAAATAAAAAAAAATGCATCAAACCTTGGTAAGTGTGCTAGTTGTGTTTCTTTGTAGGGTCTTAAGGAGATAGGTTTACGCTTTGTGATGGCTTGGATAGGTTACTTTATGATATTATTTCAGTGGTACTTGTTTAATGGACTGTTTATGTCGTACGTAAGGTATTTTATGTTTCTTAAAATTTGGGTGATATTATGTTAGCTTTACGGTTATTTAAATTTGTTATGATTATTAGATACTACTAATTACTACTACTACTACTACTACTACTACTTACTACTTACTACTACTATACTACTACTACTACTACACCAATGTTACTACTACTAATAATAATAAGTAATAATAATAATAATAATAATAATTAATAATAATAATATAATAAAATTATAATAATTAATAATAATAAATAATAATAATAATAATAATAATGAATAATTAAATAAATAATAATTAATAATGAATTAATAATAATAATAATAATTAATAATAATAATAATAATAATAATTTAAATAATAATAATAATTAATAACAACTCAATATCAGCATTTATTTTAATGTATGATTTTTATGCTTTTTTTCAAGCCTCCTAAAAGTATTTCTTTCAACAGAAGAAATTTTCTTTAAAATATTCTTGAATAAAATAAAAACAATTGATTTAAGTATAGTACAAGGCTTTCGTCCGTACCGACTTTCGGACATTTTTCAAGGAATAAAAGTTTAGTTTAATATTTTAAACATATTTTGATAAGACCAATGCGTGTAAGCTAATAACAAAAATAAATAAATAAAATTAATTAAATTTAAAGGTTAGAGAAGTGTTAACTTGCATTACTTTATGTTCATTGTAAAGATGTTCAAAAAATCTGGACATTTCGTTATATTTGTATATATTGTTTATGTTTCCTTTAAGAGCAAACGATTCTCGCTATGCGCAATCATAAAAATCATTTTTTCTTGTGATGATAAAAGCCCTCTTTTATGCTGTTATCCGGATTTTTGTGGTGTTCTTTCTTTAAAATGTTGAAATATTTGCTCGGGTTATACTTATGTTGCGACATTGTCATGTTGAGGGTATTCGTTGTGTATCCGTATAAGAGGCGCTACAGTCCACTTTCAGAACATTGAAATCGGAACACAACGTTACTACTCTCATCATCCGAAAAGCCCTTCACGAGTAGAGAAGCACGAGCTCAGTTTCAATGGCTATATGAGTACGAACTCTTAATATAAGCTTCTTCCGTCTTTGATGTTAACATTGCTCGATAAGCTCGTAGTAATGTATAAAACTGAAAATATCATCAGAAAAAAGAGGAGAGAACAAATTAAAATTAATTTTAAAAGAGCTAATGTTAAAGCAAAAGACGGAAAGAAGCTTATATTAAGATCGAACTATAAGCCATTGAAAACTGAGCTCGTGCTTCTCTACTCGTGAAGCGCTTTCGGGATGGTGAGAGTAGGTAACGGTGTGTACCTATTTCAATGTCTGAAATGGATGAACGCTCTTATATCGGGAATACATAACAAACACCCTCAAAACATGAGAATGTCGTCAACAAAGTATAACCCGAGCAAAATATTTCAACATTTTTAAAGAAGAACACCACCAAAATCCCGATAACAGATAAAATGAGGGTCTCCATCATAACAAGAAAAAATTGATTTTTATGATTATTGTTTAGGAAACGGTGCTCTTAGGAAACATAAACCAATGATAAACATAAAATATAACGAAATGTCCAATTTTTAGAACATCTTTAAATGACATAAAGTCAATGTAAGTTAACTTCTTTAACTTTTAAATTTATAATTTTATTTATTTATTTTTTTATTAGTTTACAGACAATTTTATTTATTCAAAATTGGTTAAAATATTAAAATAAAATTTATTCCTTGAAAAAATGTCCGAAGGTACGAGAAAGCTGGCTTACTATTACTTGAAAGGAATGTTTTATTTATTCAAAATACTTTTAAGAAAATTACTTCTGTTGAAAGAAATACTTTCAGGAGGCTTGCAAAGCATCCAAAAATCATACAATAATAAAAAATAATAATAATAATATAATAATAATAATAATAATAATAAATAATAATTGATAATAATAATAATAAATAATAATAATAATAAAATAATAATAAATAATTAATAACCAATAATAATAGATAATAATATAATTAAATGAATAATAATAATAATAATAATGAATAATAATAATAAATAGATAATAATAATGAATAATAATAATAATAATAAATCAATAATAATAATAATAATAATAATAATAATAAAATAATTATTAATATAATAAATAATAATAATAAAATAATATAATAATAATAAAATATAATAATGAATAATAATCATAATAATAATAATATTAATTAATAATAATAATAATAATAAATAATAATAATAAATAATAATATAATAATAATAATTAATAATAATAATAATAAATAATAATAATAATAATATAATAATAATAATAATAATAATATAATAATAATAATAATAATAATAATACATAATAATAATAATAATAATAATAATAATAATAATAATAATAATAATAATATAATTTAATAATAATAATAATAATAATAATAATATTAATATAATTAATAATAATAATAATTAATAATTGAGTAATTGGAAAGCTTACTCTCTCAAATCACCTCTGTTATGATGCGCTGGTTGCCAAAACCTACAGTTTGTCTATAGTAAGCTTGAGATTGTTATTCTTTGTTAATGTCGGCAGTTTATTCACGCTTTTAATTGTATTTCAGGTATGTATGGTACTATATGTTTTAGTTCAGGAAATATTATTTTAGCGTTTATTAGTTGATCTGTATGATCGATTGGTTATTTTATGATGTTTGCAGAGAATTTTGCTAATGTTCACGTTTATTCAAATTTCAAAATGATGTTATATTGATTATTGCAAAGGACACTTTGGATGAATGTAAGTACCCAATTCATAGTTGGAAGATGCTGGTATCTTTGATAGTTTGGGTCACTTTGTTAAGGAATTTTTGTTAGATAATACTGCTTTAGCTGCTGATGATATGTTTGAAAAGCAGGTATAGGTTGAGTTTTGCTGTGTAATGAAGGGTAGGTCGAGAACTTATTCATAGGTCCAAATGTTAAAGTCTTGTTCGTAGTTCAAAAAGTTAGTATCTATTGTAGGTTTTCGTTAATTGTAAATGTTAGATATGCTAGGCTATGTTTAATTTCTGTTACGTTTTGTTAAATATTACTATGACAATGTGAAATTAACACTGATTTGTTAGAGAAATGATAAGTTTCGTAAGATATTACTGTGCCAACTCTTGATGATGTATTAGAAACATGGGCTTAGGTTAAGTTTTTGCTGGGTAACGTTAGGTTTGCCCGAGAATTTTGCTAATGTCTACGTTTATTCATAGTTCAAAATGATGTTATATTTGATATGAGTAACACTTTGATGAAGATAGTGTCAAATCATAGTTCAAGATGATGGTATCTTTGATAGATTGGTCACTTTGTTAAGGGATTTTGTTAGATAATACTAATTTAGCTGTTGCTGATATATTGGAAAAGCAGGGATACATTGAGTTTTGTCATATCTGTTCAGTACTTTACCTTTTGATGAAGTAGGAAACTTCATGTGAATGTTAACAGATTATTCATATGTGAGGTATGGTAGGTTTGTCGTGTGCATTATATTCTTAGTTTCAGTTATGATATGTTTGCTTTATTGATGTGAAAACTTTGTTAAATTAGCATATATTCGTTGGTCTGTATGATAATTAGGTAAAGTTAAGATAAATATTTGTTAAATATTACTATGTTAAGTAAAAATTAAAATAATGTTAGAGATATGTTTGCAAAAGTGTGAATTATGTTACGTTCTGTGTGCAATTACATTACTTTTACTGTGTTTAGGAATGGATCTGGGTAAGTTCTGCTTGTTTTATGCAGGCGTAAGATATGTAGGTTTGGTGATTGTACATATATTCTTAGTTGAGGTTTTATATATGTTAGCTATTTTTTGATGTTTAAAACTTTGTTACGTTAGGCATTATATTCGTTGGTCAGTGTATTAAGAACTTGATTTTATGTTATGTTTGTTATCCAACATTGATACTTGGAAAATATGACTTTAATCAATAGATCAATAGATCATGGAAGAGTGGGTGGGGATGGGCGGGGGATGGGTGGTTTGATTTACTGATTTATGATTTACTGCTTTTAAATCAGTAAAACTTTTACACTTTTCATGATACTTATTCAAAGAACTGTATTTGATGTTTGTTGGTTTAAAACTTTGCTGATTTTATTTTTATGTTGAGTAAACTTTGTTATGTTTTTCAATTATTCTTGGGGGGTTAGATAGTTAGGTAGGTATGATGAATTTTTTGTAAAAATAATATGCTAATATAAAAAACTTTATACGTTAGCATATTTCGTTGGTCTGTATGATAATAGAAGCGGTTATTATAAATATTTGTTAAATATTACCATGTCAATGTAAAATGTAACAGTTGAATATGTTAGAAGATATGCTTTGAAAAAAGTATGAATAGGTTACGTTTGTATGCTGTTAGTTACTTTACTGTGTTGTTAAGTATGGAATGGTTAGCTAGTTTTTCGTGCGTGATAAGGAGTGTTAGGTTTGTTGTTGTACATTATATTCTTAGTTATGTGATGCTATGTTAGCTTTATTAATGGGAAAAACTTTGTTACGTAAGCATATATCGTTGATCAGTATGATAATAGACAAAGTTATGATACATTTGATAAATATTACCATGTTAATGTAAAAATTAACCTGCTATGGTTAAGATATGCTTGACAAAGTGTGAATAGTTACGAATTTTTGAATGCTATGTTAGTTACTTTACTGGCGTAAATAGAACTTTTTGTTTAAAAAAAAATTTGTTAAGGGGGGCAGGTGGGTTTATCTGGCTTAAGGGTGTGTTAGGTTGTCGTTGTGCATGAGATTCTAGTTCAGTGATTAGCTATTAAGCTTTATTGATAAAACACTTTGTTACGTTAGCTATATTCGATGATCAGTATGATAATCGGAGACAAAGGTATGATAATTTTTTTTTTAAATATTACCCATGTTAGTGTAAAAATTAACATGATATGTTAGGAGATATGTATTGACCAAAGTGTGAATTAGGTTACGTTTCTGTATGCGTATGTTAGTTATTTTACTGCCTTGATTGTGTGGGGAATTTGTAATGTTAACCAGTTTATTCGTCCTTTAAGGTGTGTTAGGTTTGTCGTTGACATTATATTCGTAGTTCAGGGATTCTATGTTAGCTTTATTAATGGTGAAGAAATTCGGTACGTTAGCATTACATTCGTGATCAGGTTGATTAAGAATTTGATTGTTTATGTTCATGTTTATCGGTAAATGATACTCGAATTTGAGGATGAAACCAATTAGATCATAGATAAGGGGAAGGCGGACAGGGGTAGAGGGGTGGGGAGGGATAGTTTGATTTACTGATTTACTGATTTACTGCTTTAGGGTATGTAAAAGTACAACTTTTTTATGTTATAAACATCTGATGTGAAGAAATTAAAAATTAGTAAAAACAAAATGATTTAAACAAATAAAACAAAAATTAAATTAAAGATTTGTCTTGTTATACACAAATAGTGCTTGAATCAATAGATCAGAGATGGGGTGGGTGGTTTGATTTACTGATTTATTGCTATAGGGTATGTAAAAGTACAAGTTTTTACGTTATAAACATTAGAAGAAAATAAAAAGTTGTGTTATGTTATACATAAAAATATGACGTTGAAATCAATAAGTCAATAGACAATAGATCAGGGATGGACAGAGAGGGTCTGGGAAGGGGTTTGATTTATTGATTTAATGATTTATCTGCTTTAGGGGTGTGTAAAAAGGCAAATTTTTTAAGTTATAAACATGAAAAGCATAAAAATATTTAGTAAACACAAAATGTTTTAAGCAAATAAAACAAAAATAAATTAAAAAAATAAATAAAAAATAATAAAAATTTGAAAATAAATTTAAAAAAAAATTTAAATTGAAAAAAAAAAAAAAACAAAAATAAATGTAAATTGAAACATAAAATACAAATAGCAAACAATATATTAGTTGACGTTATAAAAAGAAAACG
>JABUQX010065629.1:15000-17500 GCA_015478945.1 Trachelipus rathkii | reverse complement strand
CGAAAGGTAAGTTAAATGAAGAAATCGATTCCTTAGTAAAATAAAAGAGCACTTTAAAATGGGTTTCTCCTTATTCTAATTACTTGTCAAATAAAATTTTATTTATATATTATATATATAAATAATTTTAATTACAACTAACCTAACTGAAAAGCTATTTTCAATTATTTTTTCACTTTTGTATTTAATAGTACTATTCATGGTAAAGTTTTATATCGTTATAATTTCGTTTTTTTTTTAGGATAATGAAATTAAAAATATAAGAACAAATTAATCTAAAAACTCTTTTATAAAAGCAAATTTTATGGATTCTGACTTTTTGTGGTACATCCTAAATATTTATTTATTAAAAAAATAATATTAATATTCTTAATATTTATCACTATTATTCGCGAAACTTCAGTATTATCTCAATGAATTTAATATGACTTTAAATTTTTTTCTCTAATTAGTTATATTATTTAATTTGTCCTACATCCTCTCATTACGACATAACGTTGTAGGCCAAATAAATATATGATTAAAACCGACAATGAAAATAAAATAGAAAATTTACCTATGATTTTTAGAATCTAATATTAAATTCCTGTCGTTGCTTTAAGAGAAACTAAGGTTATTTAGAGTTTTCCTTTGTCTTCAAGGAAAGTTTTCCTGAAAAGTCCCAAATTATTTAATGAACAATTAGATTACTTGAAGTGAAAATAACTTGTTCTGAAGGATCTTTTGGAGTGGTTGCATCCAATTCTTTGCATTTTCCATGCATCAGTTCTCTTAACAATACATTATAGGCCTGAAATATATATAAATATATATATATATATATATATTATTTAACCAATGCTGGCACGAGAAGCAGAGAATTAATACGCACTGCGGAACATAGTTTACGTAGACGAAGCGTACTATAATTGCGGGAATATCATTAAGGAGTAGAAGAGATAAAAATGAGTTTAGCAAAACACCAGAAGATGGAAGAGAATGTCCACAGAAGAGGTCGCAGGAAAGAAGGATGCACCGCAATCGAACTAGTCTGGAGTTGCTAATATCAAACAAAACTAATGTGTGCGACAACAGCACCCCTTGTGGCTAGACGTAGGGTGTCGTAAAGGTGGTGGTATTGAAGTGTGGAAAGTTCCCTCGAGCACTTGCCGGTACGGTACCTATAGAAAAGAGAATAAAGCAACCAACATCGCGCCGCAAAGTTGAAGGTCAAGTGAGCTGGAAAGTACGGACCTGTTTATAAGCCTTTTGGCCTTTGACTCGACTCTATCAAAAAGCCGGGTGAAACGCCGAGGCCACCCAGATATGAGAACAGTAACTCCATACAAGGGCGGATGAGACCCTTGTATAACTGAAGTAACTGTTGAGAGGAAAAAAAAGTCTCGCAGTCTAAACAGAACCTCCGCAGTTTCTTTGAGGCCGCCCTAGCATCTATTGTGATGTGGGGTTTCCAAGACAATTTTTTTGTTTATGTTTAAGGCCAAGGCAGTGATTATATGGTCAATCAAAGGAGAGACGACAGAACCTTAATAGAGGTACGGAAAGTTAGAAGGTGGTCTTAGAGAGGGAGATTTGTAGAAGTTGGGGTTTTTTAAAGAATTAAATTTCAGAAGGTTGAGACGACCCCATACGAAGATTCTATCCAGATCAGCAAGATAGAATCGGAAAGATTAAGACGAGAGGTTATTCTAGAAGTAAAAGAAGAAGCAGAATTGAAATGAGTGAAAGAATGGCGAAGTCATCGGTTTATGAGTGGATAGAGTTAGAGGTGCAGACGAGAAGATCATTTATGAAAAAATTGGAAATAAAGTAGGAGATAAGAACACCACTATTGAGGAACAATACTAGTTGACAGAAAAAGAAGAAGAAAGTAGCCCCATCAAACAACAGGCCGATATGAGGCCGATGTTGAACAGAATCTGAGACGTAAGTAAGCAAAGTAGAAGGAGGAACGCCAAAGGATGGGGGAGCTTGGAGAGCAGTGACGCGTGCCAAACCGTGTCAAATGCTTTGATATGTCAAGCGCCACCACGCAGATCTCTCGCCGTAGTTCCTAAGGGCGGACAACCAATAAATCTGTTAGATAGGAAAGTAATATCATCCGTAGACCTCGAGCGGACGAAAGCCGTACTTGACGTTTGGAATGGTTTCCAGAATGAATCTTAAGATTGAAGAGTTGAGAAGATCTTAGATAGAATACAAGTGAGAGCTATAGGGCGATAGTTTAGAAGGATCAGAGGGGCCTTCCTTATTTCGGAATAGGTTGGACACATATGCGACGCTCCCAACACTGAGGGGAAAGTGCTAGTATTAAGACATAGAAATATAGTTGAACGAGCGCGGGGTCAGCACGGAACACACTCCCTTCAAAACTCGGGGAAGGAGTGCCATCCTGGCCACCCCGCCCTTCTAACGTTCAATAGATTTCAGGAGCCCCTGAACTGATTTATATATATAATTATATAATAATATATATATATATATAGTACTATATATTATA
>JABUQX010065629.1:0-10000 GCA_015478945.1 Trachelipus rathkii | reverse complement strand
AGAGTTCTAATTTGGGGACCGTCAAATATGCCTGCATGGAGCTTTGCATCACTGATGTGTGGGAATTTTTGCAGTAGATACTTAAAGCTTGGCCTTCTTTTTTCAGTGCTTTGACAAAGTTCTTCATCAGGCCAAGCTTTATATGAAGAAGAGGCAGTAAAACATTTTTGGGAGGGACTAGAGGTTCAGCTACCACGTTGTGGCAGCCAATTTGGAATGTCTTTCGAGCTGGCCAGTTTTTTTTGCTTATAGTGAAGACTATCAGCACGGCTATGCCATAGACACATGAAGCAAGGATATTTTGTGTAGCCTCATTGCATCCCAAGAAGAAGGCACACAACCTGAAAGAAAGGATTAATTATTAAATACATTAAATGTAGTAAATTAAAATTGAAAACTGTCTTTATGCTTGCATATTGATGTACATGGTTTCTAAGAACTTATATTTTTTTCATAGGTAATTTTTTTTTAAAAATGAAAATTTATAATGACAAGAAGAAACTGGGAAATATATCTTACCTTGAGATCACCACATATTAACCAGTTGTGGTTAGAGTACTTGATTGTATTAATCAATACTTCCATATTTTTGTAGCTTTCTGTTAACTGAACTGAATGGGCAATAGGTACGGATGCCATTTTATTGCCAATATTTAAGAGTACTGCCTTCAAGCTTCTGCTAGAAGAATCAATGAAGAGCCTCCATTCACTTGGTTGGTAAGGAACGCCAAGTGCCTCAATTAAACCTTTTACATCATTGCAATACACCAAATAACTGCAAGAAGCAACTGCAAAGAACTTTCGAGACTCTTCGTCTCTATTTCTGAACCAAAAGTATGCAGTTTCTTGTGAGAGGAGGTTGTTCTCACTAAGACGGGATGCAAGAAGTTGTGCGTTTTGCCCTCACTCCAGCACCTTAAGGCTATGATACAGGCTTTGCAGCACATATGTGGAGCAAAGGTTTTGTCTTGATCTCCTAGCTTTATTCCAAATATGCATTGTAAAGGGAACTTTAACTACGGCGTTATAGTGCATTGGCTGGTCACCCAAAGTTACTTTGCCACACACATAACAAATCTATCAGGACTGTTTTTACACTTTCTATTCATTTTTATGAAATATTAGGAGTTTTGCTAATGTACTTCCTGCAAAAAATTCAACAAAGATAAATAAAGCTTTAGAAATACACTTTAAACACTGTTTCCTAGATGAGAACAGTTATGGATTAAAGTAAGAACACTTAGTTGGAGAGTGAGTAAGCAACACACAACCACTCGCGCCCGCGGTCAGCTAGAGACTGAGTTCTCTAATGCCATCTAGGGAGCTCGGTCTGTATCTTAAAAACTAGACCTGATTGAGCAAATATGAATGCTTGATTTTGGATTTAGGAGACAAATTTCATTAACAACCACCTAAAAAAAAAAACCCCAGGAACATTTTGGTCGCAGCTGTGTAATTCATCAGATTTTCCTAAATAAATTAAATAATTTAAAATTCAACAATCAGTGGTTTTAAAAGGCTTAAAATAACTTGTTATGTATGTGACTAAATCTTACCCTCCCTTATAGCTTCCATGTAATACTAATAAGTAGCAGGAAGAGATCTTAAAAATATTTTTTTAATTAATTTATTTAATGTGTAATGGTATGAAATTTTTCAATACTTTTCTTTTTTGTTAATAGGTTTATGAGTTTTTTTGAAACTTCTATTTCTAACTTGAGTTTGAGGGCCAAAATATTTTTACCACTTTGGGCCTCCACTTGACTTGAGCCGCCACTAGTCTCATATCTGTTTTAGGCTGGTATTTATCAAATGTGAGGTATTTGCGAAACAGAGATTGTTTAAAGAAAATAAAAAGGGTGATTAATGATACGTATTTCACAGGGAGAGGTAGAGAGTTTGGAGGGCGAAGTAACGTTTTAAATAGATAATCGATTTTCCCTGTATCACATAAAATGAAATTTTTTGATGACTATAGTGACTTGAGTCAATAGAAACTCGGTGGGTTAGAAGAATTTCAAAAGCTGGGGGTGTATATATATGTAATTTCGGGAATTATGGGAAGTTCTCGTATTGTATGAAGAGAAGGATTTTTTGGTTCAGGTTATGGTGGTTTTAGAAATATGTGAGATTGTGCGGTGGGGAGATCCATGTTTGGTGTTTGGGTTGCGGTGGTAAATTTATTCTTTAATATGCAAATGAATAGACCGAGAATAGATACGGGATAATAATCAAGGATATTCCCGAAATGATTAAGTGTTCCTGGTGCCAAGAATGTTGAGTTTACAAAGTTTTATTCAATGTATCAAATCGTTTGTCCCAGTGGACATTTATTTTATGTAGTTGTATACTATGGGGATAGGATTGATGCTTCGGAGTAAAATTGGAAAATTACGGGAATTCAGTGTAGTTAGTAGATAGCCAATTGGAATGAATATCTGTATGCGAGAGGGGTATAAATAACTGTTGGCGTAAAAAATAAATTTACAACCGTGTGGAACAGAAAAAAGGTAGTTGTGTAAGACTTGCGGTTTGGCGTAGGAGCAGCTTATGGAGGCCGTTGTATTTTGTGGCATGAATATATATGTAAGGTTGTAGAGATATAACATGCAAGTGGAATGGTTTAGAAAAGAAATGTATATACAATTGTTGAAAGATTCTTTATTTAATAATAAGGATATAATGAAATTTGGATTTGTTGTGGCGTGAATGAGGTCGGTAGGTATGCAGAGATTTAAAGAAATTTCTCTACAGTGATCAGGTGCAATAGTTTTGCTATAAGCGTATGTTAATTCTTCTAAGTTAAGGAAGAAGTAAGGGTAAAAAGTCTGGATGATGATCCGATTTGAAGAGTAGTTATTGTACATCGGGAAGATATTTTTTTTAAAAGTGTCAAATTGAAAGTCACTAATGAATGGTATAAGAGTGGACACCTGGTATGGGTGGTTTAAGTGAGGGATAGTCCAAGAGTAGGAGAGGAATTGATAGAAGTTTTCCGGAGTGGGGTGAAATATTACATGTTAATTTGTCTTAGGTTTGATGGCTTTTAAAATGGAGATAAGAAATTGGTATGAATATAAACATAGAGGTGTGAAGTATTGTTTTGAAATGATTAAGTTGTGTTGTATAATGTTTATTAACTTGTTGGTATCCTCAATGATGATGTATATTTAATGTGTTTAAGTATAAATTTAGTTTCGAAATTTCTAATCGAAAATCTAAGGAAGAAATGGAAAGGTTCTACAGGGTGTATAGCGCTTCTTGATTTGTTTTAAGTTGAGAAAACTTTTTTGTGTTCTCGTGAATCTATGCGTTTAACCTGGTAATGGCTGTTCCTGAATTAAATTCTACCCCTAACATTAAATTTACTTTTCTTAAGGTGATTTTCACATCTTCGAAAGTGGATGTGAATCTATGCGTTTAACCTGGTAATGGCTGTTTCTGAATCAAATTCTAACCCTAACATTAAATTTACTTTTCTTAAGGTGATTTTCACATCTTCGAAAATGGATGTGCGGAAAAGTGTTTTTCAAATTTTAACGCCCAGATTGAACAAACCTCGTTTATTTCTAATGTTTGAGTAGGTTGTGTGATAATATACAGGGATTTCCAAGTAATTCTTCTAGTTTAACTAACTGGTTTTAAAACATTTATGGTGTAAATAAAAAATATAATCCTTTGAAATTCCCCGAAAGATTTCGAGACTAATCATTGTATCGTATATCTACACTAACAAAATCCTTGTGTATTTAAAAAATCCTTTCCCCGAGTTGACGATATAAAACCTAGAAGTTCGGATGTCCTTATTACTTGTTCCTATGTAAATACCAATAAGAAAAGAACCAGGGAGTTTAAATTTATTGAATATTTCATATCTAAGAGAAAGAAATAGGACAAGAATTAGTCTTCTATTTCTAATTATGTCAATATCTTACCAAAATGTCTTAAGTTTTTTTTAAAAAAATCTTGTTTGGTTTTCATATTAATGAAATTCCTTCCAAATGAAATTGTTAATGAATTATTGCTTTAAGGTAAGGAGGGAAGACAAGATAATGAGTACCAGAAGTTTAGAGAAAGAGAAGGAGAAGAGAGGAGAGACGAAGAGAAGAGGAGAAAGAGAGAGAGAGAAGAGAAGAGAGATGAGAAGGAAAGAAAGAGATAGAGAGAAAGAGAGAGAGAAAAGATGAAGAGAAAAGAAGAGAGAGAGAGAAAGAGAAGAGAGAAGAAGAGGAGGAGAAAGAAAGCACGAAGAGCTGCACCAAGCAGATATGTGTTTAGAGAAGAGCCATGTTGTTTCTTTGTTGATTGTTTCAAATGGAGCTTGGGAAGGGAAAAAAAAATGCCCTTTGGTTTTGGTTGGAATGGGTTCAGTGCTATTGTTATCCTTTAACTGGAATAAAAGTACTGAAGAATATGGTTCGAAGTAGAAAAATTAGAGATTAGATGTTGATTGATTGGAGATGGGAAAATAGAGTGTTCTAATAGTTCCGGAATGGATTGTGTATATTAGAGATGAGAGATTATGGAGAAGATGGATGTTGAGCTCACAATGAGTGGAGAAGAAGAGGGCTGTTGTTGAGATTGTGGAAGTAGAGGAAGAATGAAAATGGAAGAATAAGAAGTGGCTTTTTATGACGATGTGGTAAAGATTTTATGGTGGAAAGGATGGTGAAATGTTGTTGGTTCCGGCTGATATCTGGAAACTACTGTGGAGAATGTGTAAAGAATTTTAGAAAGGAGTAATACTTTACAAAAATAGTTATTGCACAGCATAGCTCTGGCGGTTTCCTATTCATTTAACATCGTATGTTAACTATCAAAACGGTGGTCATCTTAACGACTTATTTCAAAGATATTTATCCAGCAAATCACAAAAATATGTATTATCCATTTACATTATCATGAAGTTAGAGTGTATTTTCTATCTACATCAGGGAATATGTAACTGTAAATTTTTATTTTTGTGAATTGTAACAAATAGATTTTAATAGATTACATTAGGAGAACAATCATTGTGCCTTAAAATAAATTTTTTTAATGCAGAATAGCAATTAAAATGCATTTTTAAATAAAATTTAGCTTATTAAAAATTGTAAACTATCAACCCCTTGATAGAAACATTAGAGTTGCCATATACTACTTTAGTTTTTAATAAGATTTAAATCGTCTTGGGGTCAGTCTTCTTCACTTATCCTTGTTGGAGTGCTTTTCTCCACTCAACAATTCTTTAAAGAACTCTGATTTAATTATAGGGGCCAAACAATATTAATTATTCAGTGTGCTATTGTCTTCACTAATTACATGTCAAGAAGCGCTGGCAATCTTATAGAAGTTTGTTAATTGGCATTAAATCGACATACTGTGAGATGGTCTTTGAAACATGATATGTATTAGAATTAGAAATATGGACAGACCCGAAAGGCCTAAATGTCGTAATGACCCCTGAGATTTCGATTCTAGAGATATCTTCAGCGAGCTATTTTAACTTAACTTTGACTCTAATGCACGAATCGCAATTGGCACAAAATGTTTTAATTAGTATTCATTGGAAAAGTATATCTTCTAAGGCGTATTGTGTTCTTCAGAGCCAACCTCTGAACAAAGTTAATGGTTGTGTTCGATAACTGAATGTATCATAGAGTCCGACACTTCTAGTAAATGTAGATCAGTGAAAGTTTTATAGTATAAAACTTTCTTGTTCAATACATGTATAGGTTAGGGGTGGAAGTGTGCTTGAGGAAGATTTCGAAAGGTAATCGTTTATAGAGGGTCCCAAAAGAAAGGCTTATCCTTGTCTGTTGCAAAAAATTTTCGGATGTATGGCCACAAATGATTTGGGTGCAGTCCTCTAGCAAGGCCTGTGTAAGTTGTGTGATGGGGGGAAGATTGTGGATCAAGAGATTGTTGAGCTTAGAAGGAATTTCCTGATTTTATTAAACGGATACTATGCTAGGACTCCCGTTCTATGTACCATTTGTTTTCTCTATAGAAAGAGAGATACCTTACAAAAAGAAAGTTATTCCTTGCATTCTGGTTTGTGATAAGCGAAAACGGCTCCAAGCCCTTTGCCGATGAGCCTGCGTAACGAAAAAGGTTTGTGTATCAGAAAAAAAGCTTGATTTAAGAGTGCTTTAAATGCTTTTGTTTCTGGATCCAAATTAAACTGTCATTTTGCAACAGATATGTATTGCTTTGCGATTATTGCAAAACTTTCACCTAGATGATTAAAAATTTAAAACCCATGAAGAAGGCAGCAACATTCGTGATAATGAAGCACTGAATTTTCGCCTAATTTGCATATCAGCAGTATGCAGTTATTATTGCCGGAAGCCAAAGAAAGAACACTTGTCTGAAAAAGTTGACATTTAAACTTTAATGTTATTTTTCCGAAAACGAGCAAAAACTTTATGATATTTGAAAGTGAATGATAATTGAATTACTATAATTAAATCTCATCAAGAAATACTCTGCAGCTGTCCTATGCAGAATTGGAGAGGGCTAAATTCCATTGTGCCGCAAAGACAGGAGGTGCGATTGACGAGACCCAAATTTAAAATCTAAATGGGAGCAAAATTTTCGCTTTGGATCGAAATGCCAAATATTATGATTCTCCACTAAATCGGTAGGGAGATATAAGCAGTCATACACTGTTAGAGGATTATACAGTAATGAGTTGTGAGATATCGTTATGGCATGGTAAGAGAGATAGCGGAACCTAAAGAAGCTAGACGTGAGATTTTAGGGATGCCCGAATCGACCACTATCGGACGGAGAGTCTTTTTGGGAATTACAAGAGGAGACTGTGTGAAAAAAAAAAGATTATTTATTGTAACGATTTGGAAAATTGACCCACTCCTCTATAGTGGAGATATAGTGGGAAGCATATCGTGAACGATAGATTAAATAACTTCTATGGGCGTTATGGTTTAGTGAAGAGAGTAAATTTTGTAAAGTTCCAGGATGTGCTCGTCATCGTCAGACAATGACCTCTTTATATAGAGAAGTCTGAAATGATTATCAAACAAATTGGCCATTATAAAGAGTTCCCTCTTGAGAAATATTCGTTTTGTGAAGAAGAGAGATCATTCTTTATAGCGGATAAGATTTGGTTTGAGAGCCTTTACTATAGTATGAATGTATATAAATGGTGGCATAGTCATCTAAAATTGATAATGGTTTGCAGTGAATCAGAGGTTCTCGTTTGTAACGTTTGTAGCAAGCCCTAAAATTAATATCTATTAATATTCATTTATTGCATTCATTTGCTAAGAATATTACCGGCCGTAAAGATAGGTTCATTTGATATATGGTGTAATTGATTAAAACTAAGTTTCTGAGCGCTAGCGAGAGTCAATCAGACAGAAATAAGCATTCTTCGAAGAGATTTAAGCGATTAAAAAAGGCAGAGCTCACGAGAGAGAGAGAGAATATGTTGTCATCAAAGTCGCCGTTCACAGGATATAACCTGTCCGCACGATGGTACTAGATTGAACCAACGAATCTTATCGCTTCGTTTGATTCTGAAACAGGTAAGTAGGTGTGTGTGCTCGGAGACTCATACATGATCGCGACGCTCCAACAATAGCGCCTCTTATCTTGGAGGAAAGTGCGCGCAGCATTCCACGTTGCAACTCATCGCAAATCTCACAGGCAACTATCAGTTCGAGCTATCTACATATCGTCAATAGTCTCCGTACAGCATTATATCTCCTAAAAAGTTGAATAAATGTATATTTTTCTACTCATGACCAATCTAACATCAAATTCTTCATAATCGATTATAGCACAAATTGACATCCCTTTTCTCACTTAGATAATTCTTTGTATACTTAAAAGAAAATTTTTTAAAAAGTTCCAAAAAAAATTTTTGAAATTTCCAAAGAACAAAGCCAAAATTAATGCAATATACAAAGAAATTATCAAGGTAAAAAAATGTATATCTTCCGACTACATATGCCCTGAAAATTATCGCAATTTTTCAACAGGAAAAAATAAGATCGCAATTTTCATTTTAAAATCCAAAAAAATTATTTTGAAATTGGGACAACGCTGAGCAACAAAAACTCAAAAAATCGAAAAAAACAAATGTACTAATTGGGGAAAACCCATTCTATGCATTATTTCAATTTGAATCATTCCCCGGAAAAAAAAATCTGGAATATATGACAAATTCAAAAACATCTATTAAAATTTGAAAATTCTGAAAAGATATGACTACAGACACAGAAAACACCCAAAACAACGTTTAAGAGGCTAAAAAGCTACCAGTTTGTATTATAGGGTCAAAAATCGCCTAAAATTCGAATTTTATGTTCATTTTAAGGGTGGTAAATTGGCTCACCTGAGGCCCAAATGACCCTGTCCGAAAAGAAGAGAGAAATGGAATGAGTAAGAGAAGAAGAGAACTTCATGCTCAATTAGCATTTATTAAATATGGTGCCCAAGTTGCGAAGATTGCCAGTAATTAAAGTTAAATGTTGCATTTTTAAGGGATATGTTATTGAGTGTATTTGAGATTGGAAAGACCGACATTGCATAACGAAACATTAATCCTGCTAAGAAATAATTGGTTATATTCAATTGGGTCAAAAGATGGTTTTTGGAAATAAGCTCTAATTCGTGTGAGGATATATTTAATACTAGAAATTATTTAAAATTATAAAATTCCATTATCATTATTAATACTATTAAAATTTAAATTAAAATCATACAGGTGATTATTATTATTACTTACTTAGGACAAAAGAAAAATTAGGATTTGCATGCATTAACCTTAATAAAATCCCTATCTTCATTAAAATTATATTATGTCTTTAACATTTGCAATACACTCTCAGGGAGGCAAGAGATTCTAGCAAGTGCGGGGCAAATCTCCAGACCTCAAAAATTTTCAATGCATTTTATCCGTTAATTGAACTTCGCTTTCTGTCCAGAGATTCCATCTAGGTATATGTCTATTGAGAAGTAATCTTCCATGGAAATATATATATTTTCCTCATTATGTATAATTTGCCTCATCATCTACTGAATGTTATTAGATTAAGTCAGGCCATTTAATATATTTATTTGAGAAAATCCAATTGGCATTATTAAAGGAGCGATTTTATGTGAGATTGTTAACCAGGAATGTTTACTTGGTGTGATTTGAAAAATCCACACCCTAATTCTCTTTATCTGCGATTCCAAATCCTTTAGAAGGGCTTCATTGAGGATCATTAAGCGAATGACTTTAAAATCTGAGTCTTGTAATCGGATTTTTTCAATCCTAATGATTACCTCGAACATGATATTATAACATTATGACAATATGATAAACAACATTGGCTATCTTAAAGTAACATATTCTCACAATGCAGCATATTTGAGCTCAATGCTCGAGGTTTGAGCTGCAGATCGAAAAACGACTGATTTTGGATTGCATGGGACCTTTATATAAAAGAATAGTTCTTTTTGCATATGCTTAAGTAGAATTTCTCCAGTCCCTCGAAAATTTCCACTCAGCCAAGTATTACTTGACTTCATCTTACCTATCTTAACAGTCGATTTGCTTTATAGATTACTTTAACCGCCCGTAGATTTTGATATGAAACTTCTGTATTGCTTTTAATTCTGCCCAACATTCCTTCATTATTCGATAACTCATACAAATCTTGTTCCATCCGCATATATACTGTAGAGCCTGAAGTAGTCTTCCTCTCGACAATTTTGTCACACAACAAACACTTGAACGAGATTGTCTTTGATTCCCATTTGACATTGCAGAATTGTATCGCTGCCTGCTTTCGACATAGTATTATAAACACAAACGTCTAACCCTTCTGAAGCGCAATTATGTACGCGAGTATCAATGAAGTAATTCAAATTTCCCAAGGTATCAAGATTACGTTAAACCATCTATTCTCCACTCTGTAAATGATTACTTCTTTCTATGATATTTTCTCTCCATTCTCAGGTACTTAACGTTTTCTTTAAACACCCTTTACCACCTGAAACTCTCTCT
>JABUQX010065628.1:2500-34552 GCA_015478945.1 Trachelipus rathkii | reverse complement strand
CTATTGAAACACCAGGAAAATGCGCAAACTAAATAAATTATAATACTTCATTATCTAAAACTCACCTTTAATAATGTGTTAACTTCTCTTAACGAAGTAATAGGGAACCCCTCCTTTTCTTTTTCCATTTTTAATCTTTTTAAAGCTACAATTTCATTCGTAGACTTTTCTCGCGCTCTGTAAACAACACCATAGGTTCCTTCCTCGATTCTGAAATGTTAAAAAGAGTTCTGCAACAAATATTTCTAAAAATCCAAAAGTTGAAAAGAAAAATGAAAATATTTTAAGCCCCTAAAAAAATTAAGATTTTTAATTTACCTGTTGAGACATTCGAATTCGTCTACCGACCGACATCCCATAATAGCTGGGAAATAGGGAGGAAGTTTTTCTTTAATCTCTGCTGGAGAGGTAGCTGGAGACTCATGAGCAAAGGTTTCTTTCTTCACTCCAATCATCTCATCATCGGAGTCACCTCTAGAAAACATCAGATAATGAAAATATTAACATTTATATTAAAAATTTAAAAAATGGTAAGAAAATTTAAAGTTATGCTTACAAAAGTTCAATAGTCCTTACTTGTGAAGGCAAAAATTAAAATAAAATAGGTATAAAAAAGTATACAACAGATTTTAAAATAAGGATCCATTCATTGAACCATTGCACTCATTCGAACTAGCCCTTTAATTTGGGTAATGAAGTAAATATAGTAATTTTACACATTCAAATTATTTTTTTTTTTTTAACAGTTCACCACCACTCACGGGCTGGGCCCTTTTCAAGGAGGAAGCAGAAAATAAAATATAGAAAACCCCATCCAAGCTTAACACAAATCTCAGGTGAGCGCAGACGTGGCCTTTAAAGAGGGGAAGATTAAATAGTTTTAAAAACAAGGCAAGGAGTTCCACAGAACAGAAGAAGCTGGAAAGAAAGAGGCACCACAACGAACAAGTCTGGGGTTTTCAATACTCACGCAAGATTCATGCGAGAGCAAGAGACCCCTTGTGATACGAGGGCGGTGGCATGCGAGAGGTCAACTCCCCCGAGCATCTGCCGCTGTAGTACCTATATAAAAGAGGTAGTGCATCAACGTCACGTCGAAGAGATAGAGAGGGTCGAGAGTTTGAAAGAAGGGGACAGTTTATTAGTCTCTTAGCTTTAGACTCGACCCTATCCAATAGAAGGGTGGAGCCGGAGCATCCCCCCCCCCCAAATGTGAGAACAGTACTCCGTACAAGGGCGAATAAGGCCCTTATTAGGGTTGGGAAAGGAAAAAAACAAGCTCGTTTTTTCCCCAAAAAAACGGTTTTTTTCATGAAAAAAACACAGCCTGAAAAAAACAAGTAAAAAATTGTTTTTTTCGTTTTTTTCAATTAAGTAGTGGAATTTACATGTTTGAACAATTATATTATAAATTTTAGCAAATATGCTCTAATTTGGACATTTTTTGGTTCCAATTTCCTACAAGGTGGAAGCCCCTGAGTTTGTGTTCAAAATTTTTATGGGTTTTCCATATTTTTATTTTATATTCTGAATTTTGATATTCATAATATTTTGTTTGTGGCTTCATTAATGTTTTCTTACACTGTTTCAGTTTTCAGTAACATTTTTATCATTAATTCACTGGCCAACAAAGATTTTGCGGCAAAACATTTGAAGGTCATTTTATAGGTAACTTGTTGCCCTGATTCTGAATATGACCTCCGTTTTCCTAGATTGGCTCTAGTTTTTGAGATACAGGGTGGTCACAAAAATACATTAATAACAACAATTTATGTTAGGTTGTAACGTAATTCACCAAAAAAAACACGAAAGATATATATATATATATATATATATATATATATATATATATATATATATATATATATATATATATATATAATATATATATATAATATATATATAATATAATATATATATATATATATATATATATATATATATATATAAGTACATAAAATGCTACTAGGTCAAAACATTCAATTCAGTACAATGAAATCACAATTAATGCATTACAAATCGCTGTCTATATGATTGTCTTCTGTGTGCAGAATGTGGACAATCATATTGAAGGCTCCAACAATAGTCAGCTAGCATGTGTGTATCCCATCTTCCTTGGTATCTTTCTTCCATCACCTTGATATCTTGATGGAACCTCTCCCCTTGTTCCTCACTATAACATCCTAGATTATCCGGAAACCGATCAAAGTGACTATGTAGAAAGTGAATTTTATGCTCATATTAGCATTCAAATTTGAAGTCTGAAAGCATTTTCTGTACCCGAGTTCTACATAGATTGGCAGATTAGGTTTGCCCAAAAGTCTGAACAACCAAAGAACAAAAACTTGCCAGGCAGATGCTCCATATACAGTCATTGGAATTTAGAAATTGGCATCCTGTGATGATTTGGCGAATTCAGGGCCCGTAGAGATTCCAGCTGTGAGTTTCTCTCATTACTCAACCCTGGAAAAAATCTGCAAAAATATATTGGAAACATTCACCATCTTTGTCTATGGCCCTAACAATGGCTTCATCAGTCCTAGTTTATGTGGAGTGTGGGAAATAATTTTTCCCCTGTCAACCAATGGTTCGTTAATGATATTTGATGCACCTACAGTCATATTTTCCCTAGCAGCCCATACAACTTTTTCCCAGTGTTCTTCTTAGCCCAACTATCCAACAAGCATATGAAACAAGGGTTACTTAGTATGTCCGCTTTGCTGCCCAAGTAAATTGTTGACCATCTTCAAATCAAAGCATATAGACCACTGGTGTTCATATATCTAAGCTTCTGCAAGATCATTCTTATATTTCATATTCCTCTTTCAGTTTTGTTGAATGACCTATTGGAAACGATGCATAACTATTGCCATTGTACAATAAAACACACTCAAGCTTCTCATTGAACTATCCATAAACAGATCGCAATCTTCTGGTTGTATTTATAACCCATTTGGAGTAGGAGTCCAGGGATGTTCCGACAGTATACTAGGTCCTTCTTCATTCAATGAAATATAGAAGAAGTACTACCTCTCTTGTCCGAAAAAAAAGTTATTTACATTTGCCTTGAGACAGTTCTTTTCACTTAGTCTAGATGCTAAAAGCCCAGAATCTTGCTTGGAGAGATTAAACTCTCGTACTAAATCATATCTTTCCTAGCGAGAACTGTTTGCTGTGTAGAATACTTCTTTATATTACACTACCACTATCTGCATGTGTGCCACACCAAATCCTGATATCTTCTCATCCAGACAATGCTAGGTCGGGAGTTACGTGAACACTTGATGGACATTCATCGAGTGTGGTACAGGTCGCCTTGCTGATTCCAAATCCGGATACTCAAATTTACGTTTCTTGAACCGATTGATACCTTTCATATTAACCAAACAAAAATAACAGTCCCTGTGGTGATTCTTTGGCTCCCGCCATACCATAGGCACACCAAATTTTAAACCTTTTTCTTCGTCCCATTTTTTCCACTGACGTAATTTTCGGACACAAGTTTTACAGACCATATGGGGAGGCCAAGACTTATCTTGGTCTCCGAGTTTCTTCCAAAGTATGCCAGATATGCTTGCTTCACAAAGTTAGTAATAGTTCTTTTGTGGCTCTTGGCAATATTCACCACAGAGTAGCAGAATACATTGGGTTTATTTCAAACAGGCTCTTCGTTTAGTACTCATTAGTGTTCTGAAAATAGAAAAAAATAAAAAGTATATTATAAAGGTAAGCCCCTTAAAAAGAAATAAAAACGATATTACTGTAAAATATGCAAATTAAAAAAGACTATTGTATAAGAGAAATCGTAACAACCCTGTATCTCAAGACTAGACCAATCTCCCTGGAAAAACTAATGTCATTTCTGAAATCAGCAAACCCGATATACTATAAATTCGATAAAAATCCTTGGCAGCAAAAAAAAAAAAATTTTTTTTGTTGGCCAGTGATTATTAATCAGAATTTAAAAATGCCACATGCAAAAAATCGTGTGACTGTACTTTTAAGGAAATATAAGGTACCAAGGCCCCTTCGCCATGAAATATACTTTTGTTTCTGAGACGTTGCAAAACTTAGTATTTATTCTTCATAAATCTAAAACTAGGGAAATTCTGAAAATTTGCCCAAAACTGAGAGAGATGATTATGCTAAGGCAGCTAAGCTTAAGAGTCCTGTTACTCCCCCTGCTCCTTCACCACAGTCATTCTCACACAATACTTCATACGACTGAAATATCAGACTTATCAGTCATATCCAAATTAAATGTGGCTGTTCACTCTGATGAGCCCAGTGATAATGAGCTTGCAGTAGTCACAGCACAGTAGACGGGGTCTGGGAAGTGGGGACTAGTGATTAGGAATCAAAAAAGTTGTGATTATCTTCTATTAGCCAAAATAATTTAATTTAGTCCATTAACTCATCCTCCTTTCATTTACAATCTTGGTATAATTTTTAATTTCAATATTTTATTATTTCATTTGCATCCTTTAAGTCCACTTTGAGTTTTGTCCATTCAGACTCATTACTATATAAATATAATAGTACATTAATATTTAAAAGTAAATTATAAATATGATTATATGATACAAATGTAAAATACATAGTTAAATTAGTAAGTAGAAGCCTACAATCAGCGCAGTCTGCAGGCTACAACCTTACTGTAAATGTAATTGAAAACAATGATAAAATATAAGAGAAAGTAGTTCTGCTATTTTATAATCATAATGGAATTATTGGTCAATTTCAAGTATCCTTATATTTGAAAAATGAAAATACTCAAGTGAAATATCATTTTAGCCTCTTTATACTTTTAAAAATATATACATTTAATGAAAAAAACGAAAAAAACTGAAAAAAACGAAAAAAACATGAAAAAAACATGTTTTTCCTGAAAAAAAAACACGATTTGAAAAAAACGGTTTTTTTCCCAACCCTAGCCCTTGTACAACTGTAGAAACTGTTCAGAAGAAAAAAATTCCGCAAACCTGAACAGAACTCGGCAAGCTTCTTTGAGGTCACCTTAACAACCATTGTAATATGAGGTTTCCAAGACAATTTGTTGTTTGTGTGAGACCAAAATGTTTGTTATTCACAGGTGAGACGTTAGAGCCGTCGAAGGATATAGGAAAGTTGGGAGGTATCTTTGAGAGGGAGAAGTAAAGTTGAGTTTTTAAAGAGTTGAATTTTACGAGATTGCGGTTACCCCACCTGGAAGATCCATCCAGATCGGCAAGAATAGAATCGGAAAGCTGAAGACGAGACGCAACTCTAGATGCAAAAAGAGGGAGTAGAAGAATGAAAGTTGAGTCATCGTCTTAAGAGTGAACAGAGTTGGAGTTATCAGTTTAAGAGAGGATAGGTGATGAAAAGTAGAATAAGTTAGAGATAGATCAAGAAACCTTGAAGAACCACCGATAATTAACAGTGAAAGAGGAAGAGGACGCCTCCGATCAACGAGTGCTCATATGGAGCGATAGGAGAGAAAACTTAGACAAAGAGTAAGCAAAGAGAAGGAGGAAATCAAAGGAAGGTAGCTTAGAGAGAGCAGTGACGCGTGCCAAAACCCGGTCAAAAGCTTTGGATATTTCAAACGCCACCACGCAAAAACTCCCCATAGTCCCTAAGGGCAGAAACCATAAATCAGTTTAGGATAGAAAGAAGTATTTCACCAGTTACCTCGAGTCTCGAAAGCCATTACTATTGAAAGAAGGAAAAGAGACTCCAGATGATCCAGAAATTGAGAGTTAAGAAGAGTTTCAAAATTTTAGATAAATACAAAGTGAGAGCTATGGGGCGATAGTTTGAAGGATCAAAAAAGCTACCTATTTCGGAATGTTGAACATATGAGTAGCTTCCACACTAAAGAAAAGTATAGTATTAAACATAGAGTAGAGTTGAACGAAGACAGGCACCAGTCAGAAAAGCCACACACCTCCAAAAACACGGAGGAATGCACCGGGCCCACTAGCCTTCCTGCCGTGCAAAAATCTCAGAGTCTCATGCACACGATCAGTGTGATCACGGGTAAAGACATGGGAATCTGAGAGAGGAGGAGTAGGAGGAGGGATGCCAGAATCGTCCAGGTTAAAATTAGATGATAAAAGGAAGCCAAAGAGATTGGCCTTATCAGAAGGAGAGTTAGCTACAGAGGCCGTCAGAGCGAAAAAGGGAAGGAAAAGCAGATTTACAGTTGTTAGAGAACGTTTTGGCAAGGGGACAGATATTTATCAGTAGAAACCAAGCAGGTGCGCACTCTCTTTTATGAAAGTGCCCTTAGCCTGTCGAATAGTATCCCTACAACGATTTTGAGCAGAATGAAAATTAGTAAGAGTGATAGGAGAACGAAAGTTCTTCCATGCCCGATACGCAATGTCTCTCTCCTGAAAGGCGCGAGAACATGCTTCATCGAACCATGATTTTGAGGAGAAAAAGAATTTTAGCGATGGAAAAAAAAATGAAAGAACCAACATAATCCCATTGTCGATTACGGCCCCTACCTTTCAGCGGTGACAGAAGCATCCTCCGAGTCAAAGCAGGATCATTCCAAGAGTAATACTAGCACAAAAAAAAAAACGACGCAACGCCCCCCAATTAGCCGATTAAAGTAGCCAAGAAATTTACGTTCTAAGGTATGGTTGGAGCTGCTGGGAGAAAAAAGTATTATAATAAGAGCTACAAGATTGTGGTCAGAGTTGCCAATAAGAGGAAAAATGGTGTATTTATATTATAACGATGAGTAGTGGTGAAACATAAGTCAAGTGTATTCAAGAATTGGTTAGGTCGATCTAGGATATGTGTAGGTTCCTTAATTAACTGTTCCAGATCGTTGAGAAAACTGAATGTTTTGGCCTCCTCCCAGCCAGCATTAGTGTGAGAGGAGCCCAACCACTCAGTGTTGTATACGTTGAAATCCCCTAAATAGAGGACCTCGGCATTTGGATGGGAAGAAGTAACAGTCTCACAAGTAGTAGTAAGATAGTCAGAAAGAACGTGAAAATATGTTCCATTAGGGGAGCAGGAGCAGAAACACAAGATAATGATAGTAGTAGTAGGGAGAAGGATTTTAAGCCATTGAACATCGAAGTTAGGAGATTGAAGATTCTCGAGATGTTACACGAGTGTTTATGTTTCTATAGGCACAGACTCCACCATTCAGTTGGAAATTATAGAAAAAGTTATAGTTGGAGATATTAAGTTTACTTGAAAATGAAATCCCTGGCTAGCTGAGTCTCAGACAGTAATAAAATGTTAGGTTGAGAGTTAGAGGTGATACTCCAGATTCTTGGTTAGCACGCAGCCACACACATTTGACGATGCAGTAGATAGCAGCTATTCAAACTGGTATCATGAAGCTACTTACAACGTAAGCTTGGCATTCTATTATTTTAAAATTATTAAGATTCACTTAAACCATTTTGCTATCAATGCTAATTTACCATATTTCACACATATTTCCTATAAATAACAATTTTTACTGCTAAACGAGCTAAATTTAAGACACGATTCTTCAACACCATGCCAAACTTAAAGCTGCAGATTTTAAAAAAAATTCTTTTCAACTTCATAAATATATAAAAAAAATTTAAATTAAGTTTCCTATTCCAACTTCCATAATTTGAAAATGAAAATTTTTTTAACAAGATAACCTCAATAAAACTCTTTCCTATACTTGGCAAGAACTAAATTTCCAAGTAATTGCCTAAGTTAATAACTAAAAAAATAAGTCAAATTTTTGAAAATAGTTCAATCAATGTAGCTAAATTCTAATATTAATTAATAGCAAAATAAATAACTTAAATTTAATTAAATTTTGGCAATCTTTAAAAAACTTTGGACTCACTATTCGCACTTAACAATTTATCCAAGTTACAAAAGGCTTTTGGGAAAACGTATAGTAGATTGAGAATTAATTATAAAAGTTAAATGAGTCCGTTTGTCTTTAGTAGAAATACATAGACCAAAGAATAGCCCCAATACAAAACGTTTTATCACAGCAAACTTTTTATTAAGAAAAGCCAAACAGAAAATAGTATATTATCAACTACTTTTTTTCATTCATCCGGGTTGGGTATTTTTCTCCACTAAAAGACCCTGGGGAACCAGTGGATTGATTCAATCAAAAAAAGAAATGAATGTTGTTTTCCTTAAAAAAAAGAGAGCGAGAGAAATAACAGTAAACCAAAAATATGTTCTAAACATATAAAATTATTAATATTCAATTTGTTGATGGAAAACACTTTTTTAAAGCACTCGTGAGAAAGATGATCGTGCACATCCACGCAATGAGAAAAAAATCTAAACATTCTACAAAATGTATTTCCTAAGTATTTCTACAAAATGTATTTCTTCTATTATAAAATGAAAAATAATCAATTTCTTTAATCGCTTTTAAATGTCACTAACAATACAGCCTTTAGTCACTAAAATTTTTTTGACTCCATTCACAGCTAATACAGTATTGTAATTAATAAAAAATACGAGCTACAAGTTACCTTGTCCAGACAGGGAACGTCACCAGTTGCTGGTTTTTACTTCTTCGTCTTCATCATGGCATCATTCGTCCTCAATCATCATCTCATCGTTCATCGTCGTCGGTCATCGTCATTCATCATCATCGGAGGATGAACTTGAAGAAGCTGTAACTATCTATTAAAAAAAATAAATAATAATAATAATAATAATAATAATAATAATAATAATAATAATAATAATAATAATAATAATAATAATAATAATAATATAGGATATGGAAGTAACTGATAATGCATGATGGCAAGTGACTACCATATACTTTTAACACAGTACAATAAGATCGTAATAAGTTTAAGATCACCACCTAAGTAATCTAAGGTCAAGGAATATAATAACAAACCTACACCATAATCAAAATTGAGATAAAACTAATAAAATTATATTTACAAAATATCAATCAACTTGAAACAATATTGACAAGTTAAAATCTCGACACTTACAAGGGTACAATTGAAATTAAAATATCTTAAACAATGTGATAACATTTTAAAATGATGCCAAAAATCTTACATATCCAAATTTTTCATTTTAAAGAGCAACAAAAGTGCTTACTGGTCGGAAGTTACTCGCCCCCCCCCCCCAAATCTTCACTTTGCTCATTTATTATTTTCTTTAATATTTAAGGTGAAACTAGCAGACACTATTCAATTTAACGAACTAAGTACTCATGTTCATATAGTTTTCGTTTACACTACAATAATTGGAATAATTTACTAATCCTCTAATTTTCCTTAAAAGTTTATCATAGATTTAAATAAATTCTTTTCAAAGGCTTTCTCTTATCATACAATATTCTATTTGATAAACTTAATAATCCCAAAAATATAAGCTACCGTCAGTATTCAATAAAACAAATAAATTGACACATCATCTTTTAATACTGTATTGCATCACTGAAGTACAGGCAACTTGAAAATAAATATAAAGACAATAGAAAACTTTTCTCATCGATGTGAAAGCTTAATCAATATTAACCAAAAGTAGATCTTTATTTTTCTCCTAAGCTTTAATATTTCCCTTTTCTTTTACAATTGTTTACACTTAAACCTAGCTTATCTAGCAGACTTTATTGTCCTCAACTTTGTTTCGCATAACCTCTCATGCTTCTTCTAAGCCACCTAATATTCACACTTCATTCCATATCAAAGTTATACCTTATCTTCACTAATCTCCTCTTTCTTAAGTACTTTTGAATATCCTAAGGATTACTTCCACAAGTTTACAATAATTTTCTCTCTTAGTATTCAACTTCGTCAAGCGAGCTTTTTTCTTAATTTCACAAAAAAGAGTATTATAGCGCTAAAACTGCTATTCTTCTTCAACAGTCTTTATTTTTGAGAAAGGTTATTTTTACTTTAACTTTTAGTGCTAATAATAATAATACAATAATATATCAATTAATAAATAATAATAATAATCAATAATTAAATAATTAATAATGAATAATAATAAATAATAATATAATAATAGATAAATAATAATAATAATAATAATAATTTATTATTATTATTATTATTATTATTATTACTATTATTATTATTATTATTATTTCTGAATACAGAAACCCAAGAAAAGACCAAGCAAATTAATTACCATTTATTAAAATCAAAGCATTAAAGATAAAGATTGTTGTTTATTTGTGGAAATAACATTGAATCAGAAAATCAGACCCAGTAAGACAAGTAATTCGGTCCAGTTAAGAAGTTTCTATACTGTAATTACGTGAACTTATTTGTAATAGGAAGAAAAAAAAAAGGGAACAAACTTAAGGCATGTTCTTCATTCCTATTTTTTGCGAAACTTTTCTTCCACCCAAATATGGAAGAATATTTTTGAAAGTAAGGTCTTGTACACGAAGAAGCGCAACTTTGAACTAACACAAGAAAAAGAGGATTATTTTAATATGGGGGAAACTCAATGCAAAATACTTCTTTCAATCAATGGCAATAGAAATTAGCCTTGTCAAAAGTGACGAAGCAAAAGCAAAAAAATAAATAAAAATAAATAAATAAACAAATAAATAATGTGCAAAGTAATAAAGCTAACAACTGAATTATAAATAGCAGATTGAATTTAAACTTTTTTTGAAAATGTGAAAAAAAAAGACAAATTAAATATTTTTTTAGATGATACATAATATATAGAATCATTGATTAAAACCATACTAACATTACAAAAGTTATTTTGCATCTGCAACAAATACATTATAATTACATTTCGAAAGATATTATTAAATCAATTTGCATAACCCTAAAAGACTACCAGATTACATTGACAATTATAATCTCCGTTAATGGCAACTTAATAAAGACTATGAACATTTCGTAACCACTTATACACTATAATCAACCAAAATTAAACACAAATACCGGTCATGTATTTACATTAACAAACTGTTACAAAAAAAAAAAAAAGGAGCTTTAAAACAAATCGATTTACTATTACACCAACATATTAAAAAGTCAAAGATAAATAGTTAACTTGAAATTCTAGAAACTACACATTTACATAATTAAAAAAAATCATTCTGAATGGATTTGGACATAGTAAGAGTAAAGTCTATTCTACTGTATTTATCTAATTTAGAATCAAATTGGCTCAATAAGGCCCAAATAAAAAAATGGGCAATATATATATATTATAGGAAACTGTACTAGATGTAGAGTATTATATATATATATATAATGTTTATTATATATAGAGTAATCGTAACTACAGATCAGGTGAGCACCCAATTAGTATTTACCTATATTCATATATATTATTAAGCGTAGGTCTGAAGTATAGCTTATGTGTTATAAGTATACTATAAGTTACAATATAAGAATGACCAGAGCTATATTAGCATCTGAGAAGAGGCACTCTCATGTAAATTTAAATTACTGTACTACGTACTACTATTGCTCCATTGAATTACACTTACGTGAGCAGCACTCTTTGGAGGAGAGCGTCCTCTCAGGGGGATTGTGTAAGCCATTGTAGTACGTTCGTTGTAAATAGGATGTATCTACGTTTTTGATGTCTTGCGATTAGAGGCCATCTATGATAGTGTATATGAGGTTCCGTGTGGAAGGAAGATGAAGCACAGAACTTGTGGAATGACGGCTGAATAATGATTGAGATCATACCAGCTAGATGAGCGAGAAGGGACTGGCTGTGGGCATTCGTAACTCATCGTGGCCACTGCAGAGGTGCATCGGTGTTAAGGCGGTATAGCATCTTGATTATTTCCATCATCGTATCCTGGACATGGCAATTTAAAATTAAACTTCTATTGCTGGGTACTTTAATATAAATATTTTGTATATTCAATGCTTAACAAGGTTGCATATATATATATAATATATATATATAAGTACTATATTATATATTATATATATAATATATTATATATATATATATGATGTAAGAAATGGAGCAAATAAGGTTAGTGTGAATTGAGCTAATTTTGGGAAATAATGTGACAGTGGAGAATTGGCATCATCATATATATTATATATATATATATATATTATTATATATTAATATATATATACTATCATATATATATATATATTATATATACTAATATAATATATATATATTAGTTATATAATATTATATATAATGATGCAACCTTGGATTTAAGGCAAAGAATATGACAATTATATATTTAAAGATCTAGCAAGAGAAGTTATTTAAATTGCATCAGGATGCTGGTTAAATGTAAAAAACACTGTTTTGAAAATTTTTACTTCTTCTTCTTCATTTTTATTTAATAATTTATGATAATATATTGATATTATAATTATATTTTGTATATAAATATTATAATTATTAGTTATATATATAGGCCAACCCTTGGGTTAAGACAAGAATATTACAAAATATATATTAAAGGTATAGCAAGATAGAAGTTATTTAAATTTAATATAAAAGTCTGTGGGTTAAAAATGAGAAAAAAACTGTTAAAAATATTAAGATTGTTATTGTATGTTGATATATCTGGATTACAATTTTTTCCGAATCAAAATTGATTATATATTATATGTTTACTTGAAAATCTGGATAAGAAGCCAAAGAACTTTTGAATGCTATTGAAAACTTTATCTTCCAAAAGTAACATAACCAAACTACAGTTCATTTACTTCCAATTTAGCAGTAAATCAAACACACTAAGTTTTTTCCTTTATTTAGAATCAATAATAATTTTCAATCATATCTATATATTAATAATTTAATATATATATACACTATATTAATTATAATTATTAATATTAATATATAATATATATACTATAATATATATTATAGATTAATTGGTGCTAATATATTCACATATGTCTATATATATGTAATCATTTATGCAAACATGTATATATATATAATATATATATATATATATATATATATATATATATATATATATAGTATATACTATATTAATATATATAATATACCTATAGTATCATTATATATATAATATATATATAATATATTACCAGTATATAATATATATATATTATATAATTATAATATATATTAATATATGATATATATATATATGATAATATTAAATATATATATATATTATATATATATATATATTAATATATATTATCTAAATATATATATAATTTTCATACAGTCAGATCAGTATTGAAGGGGTGAGTATATAGAAGTAGAGTGGTATAGAATTATAGTTTGCAATGGATAGGCGGCTATTTGGTATTGAGAGTTATTGGGTAGTGACGTGAGTGATGGTCAGCAGATCGGACGAGCTCACGGAGACGGGCTTTTGCGGAAGCTGCAGCGTGACTTGCCACCGGATTGTAAGGTGAGCGCTAACCGCATACAATAATACGACCTTATTATTAGTGAAAAGAAGTCAGCACTATCAAAAAATCATTTAAATAATAAATATTCAAGTACATTATAATATTAATATTAATATATATAATACCTATGACCGTTATAGTATGTAGATATTACTTATTTTATTAATATATATATATATATATTATATATATATATATATATATATATAATATATATATATTTTATTATATTGAATTATATAATATATATATATAATATATATATTTAATATAAATAGTATATTAATATAATAGTATATTAATATATATTTAATAATATTAATATATATTATATATATATATATATATAATTAATATATAGTATAGGATTATATATATATATATATATATATAAATATAAAATGATTTCTTTCGGAATTAGGTATATATCATATAGTATATATACTAAATTGTAAATTTGCAGTTTGTCGCCGAATGTTCAGGGATCATTTTTACTCCTAGGCATTTAAGATGCCGTTCCTTTCTTATCTTAATAGATTTTTATAGCCGATTCTGGTGGCGAATTCCTTTTAATTTTGTATAATCGTTTAGGCTCTGCGGATCGTGGAGGACAAAGTCAAAATATTGTTATAAAATTACGTTTCTCCGAAATTAGTCCAATTCTCTGAAAGAAAGATAGTCTGGGTCCATGATATTCTGCTGGATCTGGCTTGCGCGCAGTGAACTCGGGATCGGCATTGCCTGTGGCATGTGAGTCCCTTTTTAATTTCGATATAGTTTATCGATATAGCTAAGATTGCTCCTTCGCGTTTTTTAATATTTTAGAATCAATTTAGCCACAGCCACTTATAATAGTATAATTTAATATATTTATTAGCACATTAATTTATACGCAAGTATATAATAATAATAATTTTGAATTTAATAATACACATATATTATAATTAATTAATATATTATATTGCTAACCTTTAAGTTAAAATCATTAATTTCCTTCAATTGTTACTAGTAGATATTTAAGTCCGATTCATCTCTTAGCAATGATAAGAGAAACTAAGAACATTATTTTAAAAATAAAATTCAGTTTGAACATGCAGATCTCGAGAAGTATATTACAGTCTAAAAAAGTAAATTGACACTTCGCCACGAAGTTCTAGGAGTTCAACTGAAGAAACACTATTCCCGCGCTTGGTTGGAGTCCGAAGATTGCTTAGCCTTTTCGCCCCTGGGTCTCGCGAGATTGTCCAAGAACGCATTTTGCACTGCCTTGCCGCTCTGTCCAGCTATACATTTAATAGCTATCCTGTGTTGGTTACGTATTCAATTTTGTTATGTGGAGTGATGGTATGGTTTCCATTACTTTAGTGTAATGGTGAGAAGTATCGTATTATTCTTTTTTATCATTTAAATTATAATTTATATACGTATTTTTCAAATATTTTTAATATCTCTGTATTATATTTTAGTGTTAATTTAGTTTTAAACTCTGTGGATTTTTTTGTGGTAATATGATTAAAGCATTGTGATGGCTTTGTTTGTATAATGTTTGTAATATATAGAAGTACTCGTCGGGTATTAGTTATTTTATTGGAAATAAAATCACGTTATACGAGGGTATATAAAAGTTCGGAATTCTGTGCCTTAATATCGATTGATTCTTATAAAGATTCTTTTCTCTTTTTACGAATTGGTAGTCTATAATTGAAGTGCCTGCTCTTTCCATTGTATGTGTTTATTGCACAAGGATGTTGAGCCGCATTGTATAATGTGTGCGAAAACGGCAATATTTGTTGACAATTATCTCTGTGGTTAGACATTAAGCCCATATTTCATGTTGTCTCCTAATTTGTAACATATCAGCATAATTTAGTTTATATATATAATAATTGATATATAGTATAATATTTAAAATATATTATATTAAATATATATATATATTAAATATTAATTAATATATATATATTAATATATATTTTTTAATCATATATTATAATATATATATTATTAATATTAGTTTATTGTATCCCTATTACATTCAAAGAATTTTGTTTTTTGGTACCCCACTGAACGCCGCACATTCAAGGAATTTTATTATGCTACCAGGCACGAGTACGCTATCACTATATTATAGCTATTTTAAATTTATAACCTTATATTACAATTATATATATATTATAAAATATATTATAATTAATATTATATATATATATATTAATATATATATATATATTATATATATATTTATATTAATATATATATATATTAATATATAATTAATATAATATATATTAATATATATTATAATTAATTAATATTATATATATATATTATATATTAATATATATAATATATTATATATATATATATATATATATAGTATATCTATTTTGGGATGACATAAATGAGGAAGGTGAATAGAATAATCGTTGGAAGCAAGAAAGAGGAAAGTAGTGAAGAAATAAGTATAATAAGATATTAATATTATAATATATATATATTAAATATTAATTATATATTATTAATATTAATATATTAATATATATAATATATATTAATATATATTAATATATATTATAATATATTAATATATATATGATATATATATATTAATTTAATTAATTTAATATATATATATTATATATATATAATATAATATAAATTATAATATATATATATTTAATAAATTAATATTAATGTAAGTATAATAATATATTATATTAATCTATTACGGCCCTTGTTTATTTCACTTAACTCTAAAACTTCAAGAATTTGGCGGGTTTAAGATTTGATGTCTGTACCGTTGAACGAAATGTGGGGCATCGAGTAAGGTGCAAAGGGTAGAAAGCCCCATTAGCAGTTAGAACAGGAAAAACTGAAATTGAAAACGTAAGAGTTTGACAAAGGAAAAAGGAATATCAATGGAACCCATATGTTGAAACCGTAAAAGCCCACCTTCTATACCAGGCTACCTTACCTTAGTGAGGCCAACCCCTCTGCTCGCAGTCATTATACCTTTCGTGAGAAACAAATCCACCCTATCGTGAGCTTCACCGGGGACCCAGTCATAAATACACGGCGACGGACCTACGAGCTCTCCTACTACACGGTGGCATAGACCTCGTGCGACGGACCGCCAGTGTTCACATGGGGCGATTTCATTCGTCCGCCATATGTGCCTGTAGCGAGGTTCCGTGAATTGCCACACCTGTTAAGCCCCATACAGCGCCTCGTGTCCACACACAAAAAACCCACACTCTCCATACCTCCACCTCTCCTTTAATTCAAGACGCACCTTTATCCTCCTCTCCCATTCACGTCCTCTGCTACCTAATCTTATTGCACTCTATTATCTACTCCCTGCCGCATCCTTCTTTCACGTGACCACATAATATCTCGTCACATCCCTCATCTTGCTTCATGGGAACTCAAGACATTTTCGCGCTACTTTTTTCTTCGGGTTCACTTCTCGTGAGCGCCATGCACATGGTTGCACACTTTTTCTTTCCCAATTCGGACACTTCACCACCACTATACGAATACTTTAACAGCTGGTCAGATTTCAACCCCAAAACACTCACCAACTTATGAACACCTGTACTATATCGCTCTAAACTTAACCTCCTTCCATAGATGACAACTTGTCATTCATCCACCTATCTTCAACATCCGAACTTTGACCTTCATAATTACACCACCTTTCCAATCAGTTTTACCATTCAGATACATCTATTACATACGTTCATTCCTCATTTTATCAACCCTTTTATTCACTAGAACTAATCGTTTCCATTCTTTTCAAAAGCCTACACGTCCCTCCTATATGATTTTAAGTTCGCCTTTAATTCCTTTTCAACTCAACTTTGGCTGACGTTCACCGTGACGAACGGTCTTTTCGACCAAAATGGAGAACTCGTTCTTATTTGCAACGCCAGTCTTGGTCCCTTTTATCATAGTCATTCGACGCTAATTTTGACGAACTCAGCAATACGAAGAGCCCATAATTCGGAACTTGGTTCATTTGGTAAGTGGTGAAGTCTTGAATAGACTTTATTATTAAAAACTATTTATTAAGGGACAAAATATAAAGATAAAAAAAGTAAAAAAAAAAGAAAAAAAAAGACAAATTTATAAAAAGTTAAACTTGCAAACATAAATATTTATAAGGCGAGAGATGAGTTTTGATTTAAAATAAATGTTGGCAAAACGGTGGTGAGTAAAAACATTCAAACAAGATTCAAAATATAAACATAAACACTATTTATCTAAAGTTGTTTATTTTTCGTTTAACACATCTATTATATTTATTTTTATGATATGTATACACTGGGCGGAAATTAATTTATTATAACCGAAAAAGGAATCCTCGCTTGGCTACATATACAACCATAACATTTCACTATATACTTTATTTATCAGTTCACTTACTTTTCCAAAGAGGACCTGTCCTCCTCCTTTTACTTCATCACAACACCCCTATGCACACCTTACTAAATCTCTCTACTTTCACTTAATATCGTCCTTCTTCCAATACTTCTCATAATAACCCCTAATAATAATAATTAATTATTATCACAATTATTGTTATTATAATTAGTAGCAGTAGTAGTATTGCAAATAAATTTATAGTCTACTTAATTTATAATTTTTTCTTGCTTTTTCAAAAGAAAACAGAATGATATATTACTCTGATGTATTGCGGTGAAGATGGATACCCTACGAGATTTTTTACATCAATTAATGGAAAAAATTCATAAATACCAATGAAGTGACTGAAGGTAAAGGATAGATATGTTAAAATGGAAGGAATAACCTAGAACAGATATGCAAATAGCGAATGATTAGCCGAAAATAATATAGGGTGAAAGGATATAACCTCTTGCACTATCATAGAAGTGCCAAAAGTGAAGGAGTTACTGAAATAATTAGGTTTTGAGGATATTTGGTCAATTATAGAAGAAATTAAAGTTATAATATAATATAAATTTTAGTGGGTAGGAAAACTGCTGTAAAAAGTTAAGATTATTTTTAACTAATAAAAAACAAAAAAAAAGGGAATATGTTTAATTAAACAGCGATAAATTATCTGATAACTCAGTCTATGAGGGTTGTTTGAATAAACAGAGATGTGTGAGAACAAGATGTGTAATAGTTAAAAAGAAAAGAAGGCTGGTAAAACATGTTTGTAAAGCAGGTTTGTTGCACAAGGGATTCCATGGAAAATTGAAAAGATATGTGGCTTTGACTCTCCATAGTTATCATGAAGGTTTAAAAATTCTATTAAATATATGATCGGCATTTTCTTAGATAAGCAGGCAATAAAAAGTATGAACATAAAACGTACTAAATGTTGCTAGGCATGTATAATTGTTCCAAAATATTTAATATTAAAAATACATGAATTTTAAATTTTTAAAAATATGTTCTTTTATACATGATAATAAATACGGAAAGCCTCACTCTATACATAGGCTTATTAATTCAATATTTTTTAAGATTACCAATGCTATTTAATTAATTTCTAGTGACGTAAGAATTATTGTTGCTGTTACATGTTTGTCGATACTAATTTTATTTTATTCATTATTATTAATTATTCTTCTTATTATGTATTATTATTATTATTATTAAATTATTATTATTTAATTTATTATTATATTTTATTATTATTATTATTATTATTTATTTTATTATTATTATTATTATGGTGAAACTAAAGAAGTTACCCGCATGATATCTCCGAAAACTAAGATAGATACAAGAACACTGATAACATTGGAATCAGCGTATGAATTTGTATGGAAAATGAAAAAAAAATTTACTTTTATTTTGTATTTTTTTTTATATCTCCAAAACTACGATAGGTTAAAAGAAATCTCTTTAAATGTTTTGTCTCTTGTCCTTTTGCCCTGTTTGAAAAAAGATTTTTATTTTCTCTGAGACTAAAAAGAATACACCAGGGTAAACCGCAAAGATGCAAAAGAGTGGGGTCTTGCGGCTACTGGGGAGAGGGGTTGGACAGCTATTTCCCCCCTCGGGGAGGTCTCGGGAACCCCGCTCTTTGGTTATTCTGGGCTGTCGCGGGGGTTCTCCGCCCCTCCCGCTACGGGGTATGGAAAACGTCCCCCTCTGTCCCCGTCGGCTCGAGCCCTAAAAAAAAAATTTTTCACGCTGATTCCATATATGTTTTTAGTTTTCTTCTACCTATCGTAGTTTTGGAGATATAAAAAAAGAAATTAAAAACATTTTTTTTTTTTTTATTTTCCATAGCAAATTTCATACGCTGATTCATATATGTTATCAGTTTTCTTTGTAGCTATCTTAGTTTTCGAGATAGCAGGCGGGTAACTTCTTTAGTTTTGGCAATTATTATTATTTATTATTATTATTTCATTATTATTTATTACTTATTATTATTATATTATCTATTATTATTATTATTATATTATTATTATTTATTCTTATTATTATTATTTTATTATTATTATTATTTTATTATTTTAATTATTATTATTATTATTGTACTAAATATATGTGTAATAAATTCATATATTTGAAGGAATTTTCTTTTGCTTAATCCGTGAAGCAATCTAATTTACTAAATCAAATTAGAACGCAAAAGCAAACTAAATAGCCTCACCTATCTTACTTAACACAAGCAATTGAACTAGCAAAGGTGTAGAAATTCTAAAAAAGTACCAAAATAAATCATTGCCTGCTTATCTAGGAATTTGGCCATAAAAATATATATATATAATTATATATAATTATATATATATATATATATATAAGTATATATACTTATATAGTATATATATTATATATATAATATTATCATATATATATATAATATATAATAATATATAATTATATATATATACATATAATATATATTATATATATATATATCTTATATATAGTATATATTAATATATATATATATATATTATCTATATTATATATATACTCTATATATATATAAATTTATAAATCGTAGGAGAGGATAATAAATTTATTAGGTGTTTAAACGGGCCTTCTTCATATAGATAAAAAACTATTATACTATATAAGTCAATGAGTTTTATTCTTAGGCTTATCCAGATGGGTTTTTTAGCCTGTCAGTTAGAGGACGGGAAGATTCAGGATTCGTGTGGTAATACTGAGATCTTTTGCCACTACAGTGTGCGGTACCGAGAGAATGCTGTTTATCTGGATTTCAAATATATTTATCGGGCGCGCGCAAAGATGAGGTTTTGCGCTTAGATTGCGCTAGTGTATGTTGAAATAAAGCGAATATGGAACTTGGAAATAGAAGTCTTTGGCACGTAAGTAGAGTATATTAGTTAGCAACAATTCCTTTCTTAGTATTGATGGGGTAAGACGTGACATACTTCTTTTGGCTCACAATTATCATTCTCATACTCGGAAATTATCCTTCCAGTTAGGGGGCATCTATGCAAGGATTTTTGATGATGCGTGGCTTCAAAGATCAGCATTGATAGGTGGAAGTTGGAATGTTTTCATGAGAATACATATGGGTAGTATCGGAATTATACATGCAAAGTTAATAAGTGGGTAAGGTGGTCCAGAGGTTGGATGGAAGACGATGTGTTGATCCATTACGAATTCTGGAGGAAGTAAACCATTGATTTAAGAAATATGAATGACAGGTTATTATTACATTTCAGATATTTTAGCCCATACAAAAGCAAGAATCTAAATCTAATTTCTGGGAAATAACTGAAAAAATGGGATAAAGTTCTTAGCTTTCTCGAGGGGCTTTATTCCTAATGATATCGGCCCACATTGTATAATAATTTTGTAGTTATTAAGTATTCGTAATTATTTCACACCGAGGTTTAAAATTGTGTTTTATAGGTTAAATGAACTACGATTGTTGGGTGCTCTAGTCTTTCAGCTCATTACACATCTATACAGGTTGTTAGCTTCATTGTGGCTTGAGCAAACTAGGGATACGAGTGAGTAAATAATCAATAGTAATACCAGTATTGGGTATCAGTTTGATATTTTGAATTTCACTTTCATTTATATATTAGCCAAAAAATAATAAGTAGTTAGGATTATATCAGATGGCTGAATGATTCTAATCTTGAATTTTTGAGGATTATATTATACAGGTATATTAGTTTTCTCGCGGGAGTTTCATCTCTTCTAGTCGCTTATTCTTTTGTGGTTATAAATTACTTGGTATAATGCAAATGCATTCTCCAATGTAGTTTTGTCGATGTGTTGTATTTATTCCTTAACGCAGGGATCAAACGTCCAGGTAATCAAGGAAGAGGACTATATAATCGATGTTGCAGTGAATAAAGCAAACATTGAGGAACAAGGAGAAATGATCAACAATTTGGAGGTAGAGAACTTAATGTAAGTATGGTAAGTAGAATATGATCAATTAGAATTAGTAGGGCTGAATTAATCAAAATATTAATATTATTATGGGAAGAATTAATATTGTTTTAATTAATTATGATAAGATTCCAAAATTAGATTATATAATATTGTTAATACACATGAATTGTCAAATTTTTCGTGATATATCTCGGGGTATACTCTGAAGTGATAGTAGTTTTTAAATAAAATAGAATGTTATAGAATAGATTGTTAAATATTTAATCTATAATATTGAGGAGTGTTTATATAGTATTACATAAGAATGGATAATAAGCAATATGAGAGATCAAGTTTGCTCAGTAATTATATCAGGTTTAATACAAAGTAAAAAGGATAATATAAATAATTCTTGGCGTTATTTAATTTATACTGTAGACTAGGGTTGTTACCTGAAGATAGCCTATAGATTGTAGGAGAGAAAAAAGTTGTGATAATATACACTTTAAGTATTAAATGTCATTGTTATACTCTGACTTTTTCTAGGTTGACACAGAAACTTCATATGATATAGATTGATTTTAGAATTGCACAAGTTGAGCAATCATCTCAAGATCTCAGTGGATTATCCTTCTCAGCGCGTTGTATATACGTATATGTGGGAGAAGTTTTTTTTATAATTTGGATTACGAGTCTAGGATTGAGATGTTGAATGTGGTTATATTTTCTTTTTTGTTTCATAGTGGACTAGGTGATGCAATCAATGTGATTTGAATTTGATTGATTTGTAACTTCAAATGGTGGTATGATTTTCTAAAAATTGAGACATCTATAAGAGAAGGGGTTTTACACTATATTACATTAAATTTACATTCGAATGTATAAAATAGGAGTTATCTCTTATACTTGATTTATACCAATTTGAAGTAGTATTACATGACCTATATACTGGTTGTCTGACCAAGTTGCTAATAATCGATAGATTAATTTAGTTCGATCTGTTGGATGGGTAACTCAAAATTACAAGTGGGGACATGTTTTTTAGTTCTCGAATTCTAACGAGCGATTTTCAGTTAAGGAAAGATTGATATTTACGTAATGAATGGATATATGAAATAGAGGTTATAGAAACTGGGAGTATCTTAGACAGGGTTTTTTCTGCATATATGAACTTGTTCTGCCCGTATTAACTTTTGATTATTATAGGCATGCTCGAAATGGGTTGTCTGTCATGGACCTAATACTTTAGTACTAAATACACTTTAGGGTAGGTTATAAAATTATAACTTGATAAGACACGCTTCTCTACTAGGTCTTCGATAGTGATATATTTTCTTATTATATTTATAGATCATTAGGATTATTGCGAATGTCTTCATTGCTTTAATTTCAGTTGCCATTTTGTGGGGAGAGTTATTACTATGATATGTAATTAGGCACTGAGAAGGTCTACTATGATGTAGCATAAAAAGTACCTCGTAAATGGCTCCGATAAGGCAGCAATCAGTAATGGTTGCAGGCCACGCTTTCTATTCTTTACTACTTACATTGCTAATATCCACAGTTCACGAAACGTATCGTTAAGATACTGTCTTGGCCAGTCAACTAAAGTGTGGCGGGAAACAATCTGCAGGAACGCAAAGGTCATGGCGGAATGATTTGAGAATGTCTTGTCATTAGTTTCCGGGAGCTTACATTGACTAAATGAACTACATACTTATATAGCATTAGTCTAAGTTAGTGTAGTATCTGAGCAATTATACTCTGGTATGATCGAATACCAATGATACAGAGTCCTATATAACAATTTTATTAGCATTATCTTAATTTAACTGGAGGCAACATTCTTTATTAGTCATGATGAAATTTCGTCGGCTAGCTCATTATGATATATTAATTTGTGTTATTATTTATAATTAGAATTTCAAAAACTTTGTCTCATTTGGTTACTTATTTACAAGAAGTTCCTAGAGAAAGATGCAAGTTCTAATTAACAGGTACAGATTATGAAAGGACAGGGATGCTGCACGTATATTCGTTAGGTTTGAAAAATTGAGGGTATAAATTATGATTATTATGTTAGTGTGTAACAGTTATTCCCCCAGATCTAAGGACGTTAGACATTATGTGGACGTATATATTGTTTTTGGGAAGCTCACATACGCGTGCCAGGTACACGATTATTGTATTATTGGCTGTCTTTAACTTGCACACATACTACTCTAAATCCTTTAGTAAGTAATCATTAAACTCATTTAGATAGAGATAGGGTTGGAAAGATTAACCTTTTATATCAAACTTCACCTGGGATTTCGCCATTATGCATTAACGTTCCCTTTTCTTCAGGAATATTTACTTATTATCTGAATTATTTAGTACGTATGGTTTATATTTGGTCTACAGTAAAGCACAACACGTAAATTCAATTTTACGTTGGCTTGTGCTTCATTTTATAAAAATGAGTATTCAGTTATTCTTAGGTATTCCATGCTTATTCAGGGAATATTATTAACTGGCGAGATAAGCAAGACCTTATACAACGGATAACAGCAACGCAGTAATACGTTTGGTTTGCAGAGGAGTGAGCTATTGCTCTCCGCCATGGGAGACGATAGACGCGATTCAGTTAATTGTATTATATTTTTATTTATATTAATTAGATAAAATTAATAAACGTATATATACATACTTATAATATTATAGTCATAGATCCTTTACACAAGAGTTTAATTATTTTGTCAAGCATTCTTACATACCCTATTAATTATTATATTTTACTTTTCCAGAATTCCTTCTTTCACTTATATATATTACGGCTATTTCAGAGATAGTATCTGCTCACAATACATGGACTGCGCCAAGTTATTATCAATCCTATTCTAGGTTTGGTACAATTTCAATTTCAATACTTTCAACAGTGCGTATTATTTAGTTATTTGTTCATTAAAACTTTGTTCTGCAGTTAGGGGTCAGAACAACTACGGTCCCAAATTTGGTATACTAGCACTTTAATCGGTAAGCGCTCACTGTAATATATATGATATATATTTAATCTATATATTATGATTATTATTATTATATACTTATATATATATTAATATATATATATTATAATATATATATTATATAATATATATATATATATATAATATAATTAATTATTAATATATTATATATTATATTATATATATATATAATTATTTAATTATATATATATTTAATATATTTAATATTTATATATTTATATATATTATATTTATATTATATAAATATTATATATATTATATATATATTATTATATTTATTAATATTAATAATATATATATATATATATATATAATATATATTATATATATTTTATAATATTATATATTTAAGTATATATTAAGTATTATTAAATATTATTATATATATTATATATATATTATTCTATTATATATTATTAATATATATATTATATTATAATTATATTAATATATATATATATTATAATATATTAATATTATTTAATATATATAATTATTAATTATATATTATACTTATATAATATCTGTCTAATAAGAGGACCATTGTTATAGCGCACTTAAATGCAAATGAGATGACTTTGGTATATTCGTATTTTAGTGGTTCGAATTATATAGTAAAGTATATTATCATTTAAATATATATACATATATTGTAGTATATATACAAAAAAAAAAAAACTTCGAAACTGTGCAGGTCATTTTGTGGTTTGGATAGAAAGTACCTTCACACTTTGCACAATGAATAATGATTATTATAATATTCTGGTTTCTTGACATTCGAGCTGGTTGAATCCTCAATTCAGCATCAGATTTCATTAACTTATTATAATATGGATATATAGATTATTCAACTTTTTACCTTAATATTTATCTATTTTATTTACTCAAAGAAAATTTTAAAAATTTCCAAAAATTTTTTTTTAAAATTTGTCAAGGAACATACAAATACTTAAGGGGCATATAATAAAGTAAAATATTATCTTTAAGGTTAAAATAAACTCATGGCATCTTCTCTCAGGATATATACTTTACCTTGAAATATTTATCATCCACTTGTCAGCTACAAACGGGAAAATAATTACGGCAATTTATTTTATTTGAAATTAGGATAAAAAGTGGGGGTTTAGGTGAAATTTTTTTTACGACAATACGGGGCTAGGATAATCAGGAAAATTCAAATAATTCGTAACAAATAAAAATCATATGGTTGATTACATTATGTAGGTATCGGCCTACCATATATCTTATAATGTCAGATATTTACTATTATATGAATAAGTAATTTTGAAAAATAATTATCCTGTGGTGGTGTGAGTATGTATAGCAAAGTGTTACATACTTATAACATTGATTCATAATACGCGTCAATAAATTGAAAATCCATAAACACCAAATAAACAAATGAGTTGGAAGCATTCTTTTATTTTTTTTTTATACATCGAAAAATTTTTTTTTAGAGGGCAAAAAAAGCTTTTATATCATTAGATACTGTAAGGGGTTTAAGTGGTGTGAAAATAGTGCTTTTTCATTACCAAAAGGGATCGTTTGTCTTGACTTCTTTATTTGGCAATGTTAATATTGAATTAGGAGGAGAGCAAATAGGCAGTGATGGATATTGTGTGGTTGACTCTTATAGGGATCTTGGGATGAGTAATACAAAATTGCATGACACTCTAGTTACTACATATCAGGATGGAGAATAGAATTTACAATAAATATTATAATACGATACGAATACATCTTACTTATATCAACTACAATTACATTATTATTTGATTGTCGTTCTAATCCGATATATTATTTGAAATACGATGACACTCACAATGACAGGGGGCATAACATACAGTTCATTTGATGAAAGTGGAAAGCAAAGTTCATACATACAATAGACGATAATTATAACAAGATCATTATTTAGAGACTATTAACGGTTGTGAGTGAAGAGATCTATATTATTATTGTGATCGAGCAAGTTATCATGGTATAGTATAGGTGGTAGTTCATATATTAATAATATATGAATTGCATATTTATTATTAGATTTTTAATTTATGTGAACAATTTATTAAAAACATTTTTTATTATCATACAGTAGACACGGCTTTCATGATTGCTCTGTCTTTTCTTTCAGCTACTTGCAATATAATTTGAATAGTGATCATTTTCTATATTATTATTAGATAGTAGATAGATATATAACGTGGAGCTGTAGTACAGTATTAATATGTAATATATATAGAACGGTTAGTTATTAGTAGGCATGCTATAGTCGTTCACTTGGATATATATAGCCAGGTATGGATTCATACAGTTACTTATATTCGATTTAATGTCTAATAGTTATTTTCTAGTATCTAAGCTAGGGAGGCTCATTATCTTTTTACGGATTACTATATATTATTATATACTAATATATATGTATATATTATTATGTATATATTATATATTATATATTATATAATTATATAAATATATAATATATTAATATATATATATTATATATATTATATATATATATATATATTATATATACTAATATATATTATATTATTATGTATTTATTAATAATTATTATAATGTATGAAGATAGATGAGTACTGAGAGTAGAGTAAGAGAGAGAAATTGAGTTTTATATACTATATATTCATATATTTATTGTTTTGTCTTTTGTATTAATATGGTTTAAAATAGTTATACTTTGTAATAGTTTTTTATCTATACTGTGAATATTATATACTCAAAAGCTTATGTTTATAAAAAGTATGATAATGTATTTATAATATAATAAAATAATTAATTTATAATTTTATTGTTTATTTTTATATTGGTAGTGAGCTATAATAAGTTTTCCCTCGGTATATTATTATAGTATATTATTAATATATTATATATATATTATATTATATATATAATATATATAATATATGTATATATATATATTATATTTATTAATATTTTTAATATATATATATATATATTATATTATATATATATTTTATATATATATATATTATATATTTATATATTTATATATATTATATATATTATATTATATATATATATTTAATATATTTATATAATATATATATATATATTATATATTAATAATTTTATTATATATATATACTATATTAATTTATAATATCAGAGGTCGACTCCTGACTCGATGCTAAATTTCTATAGTTGCTTAAGCAGGAAGTTAATACTTAATCAGTAGTATTATTATTATATATTCTATTTATATATATTTTTGCAAATTTCAATAAATCCAATAATAATAAAATTTTCTTATTTTTTAATAATTTTATGTTAAATTTATGCAAATTTAATAATTTATTATATTTTATTGGGGGGCCATGAGAAATTATTTTATACTCTATATTATATAATATATATTATTATTATTCAGGAATACGGGATTATTGTTATGTATCGGTTATATTGGGCAGTATTCGGCATCTTTTTTTTTGGGTACGGTTATTGGTTTAATATGCCGGATACTAATAGAGGTAAAGAAATACTTTGTATTAAACTTTCTGGGCGAAGAATTACAACTTCTAATTAACAATATTTTACAATAAATAACGCTTTTTAAGATCTTGTGTTATATAATGGAAGAGGCAGTCTAATAGTAACTAAAGTAACGCATTGAGCGGCGAGTAAAGGACAGCCTGACATGAATTGGTGCATGTAACTCAATTGAACACAACTATCACACTCTAAGAAATGTGTATTTTTAAATTAGTCATAACGGAGCTTTTATTTTGGGATAGCTATTGGACATGATATAATAAAGGATACTCATAGCATTTAGTATAAATAGTAATTTGTAATATTATTCATTAAAATAAAATCCAATATATTTGAGGCATAAAGACAAGATAGTAAAGTGGATAAAGGTTGTATTATTTTAACACATCTAAAATACTTTTATACATATGTAAACTTTGAGACGCTTTGTTAAAGTGGTTATTGATTTATTGGCTTGGTGTGGATTTCAATCAATTTTATTATTTCATATAAAGAATGACTGGCTTATTAACATATATTAATGTTTTATGCGTTAAGCATGAAGCAACCAAGAATTTTTGGTTATAATTTAGCATACAAAAACGTTTTATAGAGGAATGATTATCACATCCATCTAAGTGCTATTTGTTATAATATACGCTAAGGCACGTGATCTACTTCTCAAAGTGTTTCTTATTTATCTAAATTATATTGTTAACTTTCTGGTTACTATATTATTATAAGTGTGATTATTGAATATACTTATTATCATTCTTTTAACATAGAATAACATATATGAAGATCATATAGAACACAAGGCATACTCGGAAATAAGTTATAACTAGATACTACATATTATTTAAGCTTGAGTGTTTATTATTTTGTGGTTTATATTCATAAGTACATAGCTTTTATTTATTTTGTTTTTTTTCATTTTTACTCACTTGAGAAATGAAATATTTCCTTTTGATAATTTGTAATTTTTCTCTCGATAAAAATAGATCAAGATGTGATGTAGAATCAATTATATCATTGGTGCAAAAAGGTTATCATTAAGAATTTATGTCATATCTGATCTATTACTACAATGTACGTGATTAGTATACATTAAGTTAATGGCTCTTTTTTGTCTATGATAGCAGTGGGAGGATTTTTATAGAATTAATAACCTAGTATAAAGTTACCCACGTCTTTATTTTGCCAAAGTATATTATATTATTCAATAATGATTTTTGAAAAAGTTTGAGGATAGCTTAGTATATAAGTTTGTTATTTTTGTGTGTGTATGACAATAATATTTTAATGAATTTGATGAAGTGAATGAGTTCCATATGAGAATAGGAGGAAAAGAGGATATCTATAAAAGTAGAGAACCATGTATCTAAAAGTATATACATACTTGGAATTGAATGAGGCCTTTCATATAGTCACGGTTTGAATAAGCTTATATTTTGTAAATCTCTACATTTGTCAATGTATGAGATAATTATGCTATGTTCAGTATAATTATGTAGGTTATTAGTATAAGGTGGTGCTGGTGTAAACATGAGTTGATCATATCTATGCTATCTATGTTAATCTAACTACTAGTTAATGATATTAGATCATAAATTACAAAATTAATTTAATTAATATAGATACAAATGAAGATGTTAGTTTCTGTTAGATTCATAAGATCATAATTGATGTATATAATGATCTAGGCAGAGTAGGAGAGAGAGCAAGAGAGAGGAAGAGAGTTAAGAGTAGTGCATAAAAAAACAGAAGAAGAAAGAAGATGGATTAAGAAGAATTTCTGAATATAAGCAGAAATGATGGAAGAGTTAACCATACAACCAAATGAAGTTCTCTTCTCCGACGAAGATGAAGAGCCATCTGATGTTACAGATGAAGGATCTGAATATTCTTTGTAAAATCCATGTGATGATTTTGATGTACCTTCTACTTCAAGTGCAGGTTAGTATAATACATTACAATTGCGCAATGTTACATTGCAAAGTATTAGGTGTGGTGTCGGTCTACGTGCTACAGCTACCATTACAACAGCTACATTTTTGGATGCTGGATTAATTACTGAAGGAGACCTGAGAATTGTGGTTAATCACAATAAAGTAAAAAGGGCAAAGAAAAAGTCATGAATTTACTTCATGACGAATTTCATGTTCGATGTCGGATAGGCAATATTGAATGTATCTTCTTTCATGGACGCAAAGATTTCACTTAAGTTCTATTACAAGCAGATAGCTCAAGTCATCAGTTTCCAAGTATTGTGAAAGAAGAGCGTTTTACTCATGAGAAAGACTTAACGTAAAGGATGCTGAAGTTAACCCAGAGAAAGACTTAACAAACTGAACCTGCTGAAGTTATCGCTGACTATCTTGTGAATTTCTTAAAGAAAAACGACATTGATAAAAGTTTGCAGGCTATTGGTTGTGACTCAGCGAATGTTAACACTGATTGGGAAGGAGGAGCCATGCATTGGTTTGAGGCAAAGCTGAATCGTAAGCTCATCTGGCTGGTTTGTACTCTTCATACTAATGAGCTACCATTGCGGTACTTGATAACAGAGTTGGATGGAAAAACTTTGTCTAACAACAAGTGGAGTGGTATGATTTGCAACTCTTGAATACTGCAAAGAATAGAAGATCCTCATGTTGTCAGATATTCTTCCAAGCTTTGGTTCTTGGTGACACTGTTGACAAAGATCTTTCTACAGATAGGTTATGGTACGATAACTCAGGCATAAGGACAGGTATACTTCCAAATGATTCGGATTATTAGAAATTGGTCTGTAAGGCACTCTGTAGTTAACACGCATAATAGATTTGCCACATAGAGTTTTAAAACATGGGCCTTAAAAGGTAAGAAGTTGAAGATCGTTAGAAAGTGCTTGTGGAATACATTTTGGCGTTTACTTTCCCTCTTGTTTACAATCAAATTGAAATTCTCTTGGGTGGAAGGTTCGCCTTTTTTATATTGAAGTTCGTAAATTCACTAAGAAGGGCAGTAGGAATGTTTTTTGCCAAAAAAAAACGTTCATTGTGGTTCGCATTTAGTGAAATGGTTCTTCAGACACCACAAAAATATTACAACAGAAAAAAAGAAACGCATCCGTTACTACGCTATACTCAGAAAAGTAATAATGACCCAGTAGACATCTTGCTAAGGAAAGCACCTGCAGTAATCCAAATGCAACTTCCTTTGAACTGATAGATGGTCAAAAATGTATGTGAACTTCAATTGTAAACTCAAATATCTAGAATAAGAAAGTTTTTTGAAGAGCCAATGCAGTTCCAAAGGCCATGATGGACGTCATAGAGAGGTGTGTGAACAAGTAACAGAGGTTCTGGAAAGTGTATATCTCATGAGAAACGAGATGGATTATAGAATGGTCGGAACAAGCAGAAAATTGTGTCTAGGATATCGAAGAAGGATTTTTGATGAATATTGTTGGTGAAGCTTTTTACATTTTTTACAACATGTTGTTTCAGTGTTTGATAAAAGACAAAATATAAATAAATTGTTTGAGTTCATTAACCCCTTTTTGAGCAATTTTCTAAGTTATCCCCTTCTTTCCGATTTAATATCATTATAATCAAGCAAATTTAACTATGAATGGAAACCTTTTTAAATAGAATATTACACATAAAAGGCCACATTTTTGGATCCTCATTCAAAAACAGAATTTATTTTTTGCCCTCCCAAATTGACATGCCCTAATAATGTACTAACTTTGATAATTTATGACAATTTAACGAATTCTTTCTCTTTGCAAGATCACACAAGTGAACTTTCGAAAAATGAAGAGCAGTCATCAAGGA